>CAJNOI010000313.1:0-56361 GCA_905250115.1 Adineta steineri | reverse complement strand
CTCATTTTTTCTTCAACTATCTCACACAATCATTTACGTTTTTCACAAAGACACTCTCCACACTGGATCTCAGCGAAAATGAAATCGGAGATAACGGAGCACAACAACTTGCTGATTTATTAAAAAACAATACAGTAAATCTAATGTTTTCTTCAACTATTTCATACATACATTTGCATTCTTTCACGCAGACACTCACCACACTTATGATCCACAATAATCGAATCGAGACGAAAGTTCTAGATCGTGTAAATGAACTTCTACACACGAGTGAACGATTGGCAAAATCGTAAATGTTAGTGATGAAAATACTATCGTGTTGAACTAGAACAATATGTTTATCATTGAAACCGTGTTTATGAATTGTCGATCTTGTTCTACTTCTTTTTACAATAAAATGATCATAATATATTGATTCTTGTTTAAGCTGTGCTCTGAACTGAAGGAGATGTGATAGTATAATTTCAAAGTGTTATTTGTGATTCTGTCATGTATGTTTTTGTCATGGGTCGAGCTCACATCGATAGAACATAGTTACCAGCTATTGCGTATTAATCAAACGAAACGAACTAACAGAAAAGATGATTGTTAGTATATGATCAAGAGAATGGTGGTTAGTACATGTTATGTTAATTGCTCAGCTGATGCTGGTTTCATCTGATTTTGAACGGCATAGTATTTTTGAAAAAATCAGAGAACTATGCGGAAACTAAGTAACTTGTTTAAAGTGTCTTTTGAAAACTGATCCAGAAAGTATCTGGTTCATGATATATTTGATATAAGATTCGGAAAAACTGAGTTATGTTTATCCACTGGAAAAAACGAAAAACTGCAAGCATTGGTAGTTTTGATGATGAATTAATAATGCTCTGGTAGAATATTATTTATGTATTTATTTATGATGCGATGAAATCTATGAGAATCTTTTGTTCTCTCGGCAAGTTTATGTACGACACTATTAATGACAGTTAATACAAATTTTTAGTGCAACAATGATAATATAGTAATTAAAGTCTATTCAACAACAAGAGCTGTTTCAATGATTACTAATATATATGTGACGATTGATTGATGTCATCTTCAGTACATTAATTCACAAAAGACATATCTTCGAACGTATATTTTCTTCAAAATCAATAAGATCAGAATATACATTTACTGCGAAAGTTATTTTTAGCAGTGTTTCTGACAATTTTCAGTATGATAGTTGACAGTATTTGTGTTTTAAAATAAATGTATTTACACTATGTACAAATTGTCAAAACTATGCAAATGAGTATCTTCTTCACTGTTTTTTAGATTGATTTGAAATAGCAAGCATTTATTTATATCTATCTTTCTGATTGTTACATATGTTTTAAATAAATAATATCAACGATATTTACTCGATATGTCAGAAAAGAACCATATAAGTCATTGTACTGAGTTATAGTGACAACAAGCTATTACAAAATATTAGTATTGATTATATCATTCTTAGAAATTCCAATCGATTATTTGTGAATAATAATGAATAAATAAAGAATACTAAGGCCAAATGTACTTGATATGAAATATCCCAAATACAATTTAAATAGTTTCTAATCCAATTATTTACCACCAAATGATTACAAACTGTATGAAGAAGCATTGCTATAATTTCTTCTATTAAACAAAAGCATCAAACAATCGCGGACAGCAAAACAAAACAGTATTTTCAACCAGTTGAATTTTATACAGATCGAACCGATTTTTGATAATTGAAAGAACTCTATCAGTGAATTATCTATATAAAGATTATATTTACATTTCAAAGTACAAGAATGAACATATATCAGTATTAATTTCAAAAAATGTTTCTAAACTAACTGTCAATCTAAAATTATCTAATATTTCTGCGGTTATAAAATGTGAAAAAAATTCTTTTGAATAACATGAGTACAAATAGATTATAAAAAATACACAATGAAAAGAACAAAACATTATTTTCACTCATTTATTTTTATTATTCAAGTTATTCATTCAGTTTATTAATTTTAAAACGTTAAAGTAATTCTTTTGCATGTTATATTATCAACAACATGTACATCGAAATTATTTCCTTGAGAAAAGATTACAATACGTTCAGCCATAACATATTTTCCTTGTTCAATCTAAAAATTAAGATATTTATATTCAATAAGAAAAGAGGACATGTAATTCAACATTCTTACATTACGGCGTGTCCAAGCTGACGGAATCACGTTTTTTCCTTATGTCAGTTCTATAACTCGGTTATACAGAAACCAATAAGTCTGAGGTTTTATATAGTCTACATGAGCCTGATTCCTCTTCAAAAGTATGGGAGTTTTTCTTAAGTTTACCAAATCTGTTTGTGTTTTACGATCAAAAATATACCCTGTTGAGGAATCACACAAAACGGAACGTCATGTTTAATCGATTGCTCAAAAGTGCAAAATTCAATTTAACAACAGGAATAGAAAAACACGATTTGAAGCAGATTGATAGGCTAGATAATATAATATCTAAAGAAAAAGAAAACTTGAAAAAATATTCAAAGCTACCTTTGCGCTGCTGAAATATGTGTCGTTATGGAATTACATTTTCGCATGTCTGTTTCTCTACTTAAAACAATCACTCCAGGCCAATTTCGTACATATGTATTCACCATATCACTGGCAAACTTGTGCTGAAAATTCAGGTTATATATTTCATCAGCTTCAAAAGATAAATAAATTGTTTTATAGAAAATTTGCCCATAGGGGTACGATTTTACGTGGACAAGCCGATGTCTTAATTATGAGTAAAATATTTATTCAAACAATTTCAAAGACTAACACGAGATTCGTGTTCCTCGACCTCCATTAGCCTTCGGTCAACTCAATCAGTCAATTTATGTTTACTGGATTGTTCTATACTAGAAAGAGAATATTGCTCATTTAGTGAAACAATTGTTTCGTCACTACATTTATCGCTGAATCAGTAAAATTATTACTCAGTCGATGTTATTATTGCTAAAATTGATTATTCTTCATTTAATTAAAAGTCATAATAAATAAAAATACCTAGTAGCCTTTATGATATACGATGGCAACCTGAACAAAAGTACAATAATGCAAAATATATAAAGCTAGAATGTTATTTATTAAGTTATTCATTACCGTATACTAGTATATTTCCTTTTTTTTCATTAACGACTGCTGATTATTGTTCATATTCGATCTTGGAATGTTGAAGTAGAGAATAACATTCAATCATTTCCATAAAATATACATATATCGTCAGTAGAACTATTAACTTGGTGTTTCGAAAGCTTAATTAATGTCTGGAATGCTACTTTGTTATAAAGATCAGTTGTTTTTTCTCATACATTTAATTTAGCTGATCTATTTCTATAACTTAGTGTCCTGTGTGAAACACCTAAGTGAGAGGACTATAACTGACTTTTCTAAATTATGAAATAAACTATAATTCATCATATCTTTAATACGGCTAAATTTCTCAATACATCATAAATACGTGATTGTTCCTTTTATTTAATTCTAATTAATAATGAATACTAATTAACTGATGCGATCAGATCATGCGTTGGCGGCATATCCATATATATATCGCAGTTTTTTCACTTCTTCTTCATCATATGAGGCCTCGTTCATCAATATTACAATGCAATTTCATATAAGTTACTCTTCTTATTATTACGGGGAACACTCGTAAATAATTAGAGATGTCAATATGTCTGAGAAGATCATTTATACACATACGTATAAATGTGTATTACCGTATCAGTGGGCTTTGTCCATGACGTCTTTAGCATTTACAGAATTGTTCTTCGTACGCGCTCGCTAGTTACTAAAAAATAGAATTCAGAAACAAGTGAACAAAACACTCTTTTACTTATCAAATATTCTTTATGATTTCTTTTTTACAATTTCAATATTCTCCTTCACACTTTTTATATTAGGATGAGTTGGAGGCAATGCACGTTGCAATATGTCCAGAGCACGTTCATAATATGACACTGCTTTTGAATAGTCTTTCACATTGTAATACATAATACCGATATTGTTGTATAAAGTAGCTAAATCAGGATGATTTGAAGGAAGAGTTTTTTGTCGAATTTCAAGTGATTTCTCGTAATATGAAAGTGCTTTCGAGTACTCTCCCATGCTGTCATACACCAAACCGACGTTGTTGTATGAAGTAGCGAAATCAGGATGATTTGCTGGAAGAGGTTTTTGGCAGATTTCAGGCCTTTGTTCGTAATACCAAATAGCCTTTTCATAATCACCCTGGCGAAATTTGACAGATCCTAACTGATTGTAATAATACTGCTTTCCACCCTCATCAGATGTCTGTTCGAGTAATACATTATAAAGTTCTTCAGCTTTATTAAACTGACCAATTTCAAGCAATAAGTCACCCAAGCTTTCCCATCCAGTACCACCAGCTTCTTCTCGTATCCAATTAGTAAGTAATCGTAACTGTTGATCATCATCCGACGTTAATTCTAGCTCGACTTGATAAAGTTGATGCTCAGTGTCCATTTGTTTAATTGCACCGACTCGAAAGACGGTGTGCATTGAAAAGAGAATTTCATCTTCTTCTCTAAAATAGCTTACTTCCTTGATAGAGGCGAATGACGCTGTTTCTATATTGGGATCAATAGACATTATAAATAGAATGCCCACCATGTCAGTATTTTCCAATGCACTTAAAGCAAATCCAAGGAGTGTGTCTTGTTCTGTACTAGTGGATAAGAAGTTGTTGAAAGACATCAAAGTAGCTTTCGTTGTTTTGAGTTTTTCAAAGTTTGTTCTGGATAGACCTTGCCCCCTATAAACCAGAAATGGTTTACGATCATAGCTAATAACCTGTTGTTGGTATAGTTGTTGGATTTGTTGGTGAAGATCATGAATGAAAAATCCCATTTTAATAATGGTATCACCTTCCATCGAACGTAGAGCATAATTCAGCATAGAATAGATAAATGATGGGCAAGTATACCACCAAATAGCTGATTGAGGTTGGTATTTTTTTTCAAATTCATCAATATTATCTGTCGATCCGCAGTTATGATGTCGACAATAAATTGTAAACTGTTTAATCGCCTGTTCATCGTGTTTCATATCAAGAAGAGTTTCCTTGAATAGCTGGGTATACATAAAAGTTGGCTCCAATTGATTTAAATCATTCGTCCAAGCCATTTCATCTATCGTGAGAAAACTCATGGCAATCGTATCTTGGTTGAACTGCCTGATATCGAATTTTAATGCTTGGCATAAGTCATCAATATTAGTATGAACTCTCTTGATTTTTTGCCATTTTGTTGTCCATTCTTCATGTTGGGATTTCAAGTTACTGAAGATATAAACACCATCCACCTGAGGAATATCGTTGATGAGAGGGACTATATGTTGAGCCATAGTGTTCTCAAGAACGAGAAAAAACTTGATATTTTCTTCAGCATCTGTAAGAAAGTCAATACATTCGTCTCGTTGCTTAAAGATATTGGCATTGTCAGTATTGGCTTTTAATTGTGTCAAAATACTTTGAAATTTTCGATTTGCTTGATCCATACACTCATCTAAACAGAGAAGCGAATAATTTCAAAGCATTCGTCGCCGTTGTCGAATAACATCCGATGGTGTTATGACCGTGCTTAATGATAAAGAAGCTTCTGGATTGGACTCTGATTCACTCATTTGGTCCTTTTTATAATCTGATGTTGAATATAAATTTAGCAATAATTGTTGTGTTTTGTAAATGGTAAGAAGGCTCACCACTTCTATCTAGAATAACAATGGCATATTTTTCTAATCTTTTTTAGCTTGCTTTAACTAGTTACCTTTTAAAATACTGTTGTGAAAAGGAAGAGCCAGATCGAAATAAATCAATTTCTTAACAATGTTTACGATAGAACGAAATGATTTCGTTTTATAGTTATTCTCTCCAACTTTTTTTGGCCTTATCTATACAACGATTTCAGTAATTCAATATGCCACCAATACTCTATCATTGAAATGAAATGAAAATAGAAACATAATTCCTTCAGTGATTGTTGTTTATCTTTCTCATACATCGTTTTGTTGTTAAATGGCCGCAAGAAATTTGTTAAAACAAAAGGACTGTATCAGTGAACGAGAAGTAACTATTGATTTTAGAATATCGCAGGATCTTTGGTATTTTTCTGTTCGAAAAAGAAAAGTATTCCATACAAATATATTTAAAAGAGTTGTATTGTAAATAGTATTGAAAAAATAATAAAATCATTAAATAGTTTAAACACAGAATACTATTTTTGTACTGAAAAAATATCATCACACATTCATAATGGTAAAAATGATCAAATATAAATGTATTGTCGTGTATTGCCGGTCTTATCACATTGTTAATAGTAGCTTAAAAATGGATTTGCTTACAAAAAAGAAGTGGTCTAGAGCTTGTCAAACTGTCTATCAAACGATGTTGCTATTTGAACAAGAACAAACCTTTTCTGTGCGATAATCCAACGAAAGTTTGTTTTGTCATTAGAGCAACTAGTTTGTGAAATCATTTTTTTTATCAAATCATGTAGTTTATTCTTTTATATACTAGTACAACTATTTTAACACAATATGGCTGATCATTTTGTGATAAACAGCATATTAATATAGTAATAGAGATCTTCAAAAGCGAATGAAAATGATACCTAAAAGATTTTATTTGGTCAAAACACCACAAAAAAAAGAGTTATTACTAACGCCTTCAAACCCCTACAGAATTTATTCAAAATTTTTGCATCATCGATTTTTGTTTGACGAATACTGTTCTTAATTGATAAAAAGGAGTTGAATATATACGGTAAAAATCTTGGAACAGTGTATGCATAAACTACTAATGTATGAAAATAATTTAAAACAAGATATTTAATGCAGAAATTTAATAAATGAATTAAATGAACAGTAAATGAAGCGAAAATCATAATGAGGGTGTGGCTGAGGGTGCTAAGGGCTCTTCTTCTCTCACGATCACACACCCATTCACACCCACACCCTTTCTGTGCTCTCAAATAGAAAATATCATGAGAAGAATATCATCAGATAATCTACTTATTTATTAAGAACATATTAATTCAAATTTTTTTGTTTGGATTTTATTACTATTTTTAAGAAAAAACTTTATGATTATCATGCTTTTTTTTGAAACAACTCAATAGAGTCAGAAAGCATAAAACATATCAAATCAAATCTTCACAATTATTAATACGCATTACTTCATCGCATTTTGTTACATTAAGAGATAAAACACATAACGGAAGGAAGAAAAGTGCACCTTTTTCATTTTTAGTTGATAAAAAACTATTTCAAACGACTATATTTTACAATATTTGCTCTATCAATAAGATACTTGGTAAGTAGTGTTATAAACATTAACGAAGAAATATTTATTACTATGCAAATCTATTTTGTTCTGAAAAAAAAAAGATTTTCACTCGGTAAAATGAGATGTATTTGAGAACTGAAAAGTTATCTGACTTTGATGATGTCGATGAAGATGAAGTTTTGAATGAAAAGTAATAGATATATATGTGGATGTAAATAGAAAGATAATGACATGTTCGCTCTCATCCATTCAAAATGTATGTTATATAATTAGATTTACTGTCACAAATGTCGAGAGTAAAACTGACGTTTCTTCTTAAGGAGAGAAGAACGAGTCGTAGAATCCATTTAATAAAACGAAAAAAAAATATTCTAAAAGATGTTAAGGATGTAGTTTTGAAAATGTTTATATTATCTCTTTCAGCAGTGCACAGACAATACTTAGTGAATATATTTTGCAAACAAATAGGTACAAAATATGGCATCATGGTCGTATATCACTCAAATGTATACACTTTATGTGTTTATTCCATTCTGGTGTATAGGTTTTTCTGGTAGCTTAATGAGTACAATTACACTTTCGACTTCGCGTATGTATCGTACTCAGCCATGCACATTCTTTCTACTTATATCAGCGATTACACAATCTGTGCAGTACTTGGCTGCAGGAATATCTCGTGCTTCTGCTATTGGCTTTGGTTTAGATTTAACTCTTCTCTCACCTGCATGGTGCAAAATAAGGACATATCTTATTGATACTTGTTTTGGTTTGTCAACGACATGCGAATGCATTGCAACGATTGATCGCTTTCTGATGACCTCACGAGCAGCTAATCTACGGCAATTGAGCAACATCAAACGAGCCTATTATATTAGTGTTGGTGTAGTTGTTTTTTGGACACTTACATGTGTACCGGATCTCATTTTCACTTATATAAGGTTAGTAAGTTATTAACATAACCATCTTGATAGGTTTGCGATTTTCTTAAATACGTAAGTCTGTTAAAATGATTATTTTCATAGAATAACCATATGCAATATATATGTCAGTGTTTATGATAAAATGCGTCCGTTTTCTATGTGAATTAATTCACAACAACTGTCAGAATTGCTTATCTAGTATTGCATTAAAAATTATGACAAAACTTAGTATATGCTTCAATGTAGATAAGATATATCTAGATGATCAAATCAGAAATGCATGATGAATCTTTTATACTCATTAAATTATTTATTTAATTTTGATAAAGAGTATTAGTTCTTCACGATATATATATTGTATATTTATAATGTCTTGAAAAGTATCAGAATATAGGGGAAAAAAGAAATCATCTTGAAAGTTTCTATGTCATTTTAATATACCTGTATTTTTTAATATTTAGTTCGAATGTTTGTGCCAATTACAATGACATTTGGGGAACTTACTATACTTATGTTAATCATTGGTTTTTCTGTACAGCAGTTCCGCTGGTTATTGTCCTTGTATTTGGTACACTTGCATATCGAAATATGCACACTTTAACAAATACACGTCAACTACAAGGAGCTGATCGCCAACTTACTTATATGATTTTAGGACAAATAATATTAATTTTGATTACTATTATGCCCCGTGCTTTTTTCGATGCATACTCATCAGCATCACTTACTCTGAACAAATCGGCGGAACAAGAAAATATTGAATATTTCATCTTTAATATTGTCAATTCTTTAGGTAATATCACATATGGAGTAAGTAAGACATCCTTTATTTCATCATTTTGTTAATTATCTTTCTTGTCTAAAGAGTGGTTTCTATGTATTTCTCATTGTCTCAAAAACGTTTCGCCAACAAGTCAAACACTGTTTTTGTTATTTTGGCAAAAAAACAAACATCGTGATGCCTGCAAATGCGAACGTGACTCCTGGGGGAGTAAACACTGCATAACAAACGACGAACTCATATTATATCATGCTTTTATCATTCGCTTCATTTATTGTCGGTTCTTTATTTCTCTTTATAACTAATTGTATTGTTGTACATTAATTAGAAACTTTTCGTTGTGAAAAATGTTGTTTTAGTGTAAGAGTTTAAATATACTTTCTTATTTTTTTTGATTATCAATATACTCAACACTATTCACTTTAAAAGCAAGACGTTTTATCGAACCAATGTTTATAAGAGATTTCGTAATAAACTTTTTCAAGACATTCGAAAATGGTTTGCACAAAAATCTTTGTACTGTTTGTTGATCAAGCTATCAATTCATTTATAAATACAATCAGATCATGAAGTTATTTTTTAAGTCAGCCTACAATAAATAAAAAGTTTCGCTAGTTTATTATCAACTTCATAATAGTAAAACAAGTCAATTAGTTTATTTGCAACAGATATCCTCTGTAGAAGAAAAATAACGAAATATCTAGATAAAATAGTTTATATGTGAGGGTATGGGTGTATGGTTGAGAGAGAAGAATATTCCTTAACACCCACACCCACATCTATCCTTCTCATAGCGAGTATCTTCATCTTGAACATTTGTTGTTTTACATTACATTTTGTTATATTTTAAATATCGAGTATATTCGTATAATAGGTACAAAAGTTCGTTGTAACAAAAATCGATTTTTATGCGTGACATTTATAGAATATTAACGTGTATTTATCACACACTTTTACGAAATATTTCCCTGTATGCTAATGTTTGATAAATTACAAACTATAATAAAAAGATGTCTCTGTGTATTGAATCTCCACACGGAATATAGTTAAAGCTAAAACAATGGCTTACGTGCAGTATAGAAGAACAAGTTAAAATTATTTCTTCCTACATTCTTTTATTCATACACTATCTATAACATAGAATACGAGCATATATTATCAATAAATACATGTTGTTATTCTTTTTCTTATTCTAGCTAAAATATCGAGCAGGATGAAATTTGAACAATTACCAAATGAAATAGTCGTTGAATGCTTTCAATATCTCAATGCACCCGATATCTTTCATTCATTTGATCGATTAAACTATCGATTTTATATACTTATTCGAAACATTCATTTACATCTCGATTTTGAACAAGTTAAAAAGTCTTTGTTTAATGAGTTTTGTCAAACAATACAAATAAATCCGAAAATAAAACAAAACATCATTTATTTAAAATTATCAAATATAGATTTACGTGAACAGATTGAATCATTTTTATCATTATTTTCATTAAATGAATTTATTCGCCTTCGATCATTATCATTTATTGGCACGCTTAATTATCATACTGAATACGAACAAGTCTCATCTATGTTAACCTTATTACCTGATTTATACCGGTTTTATGCTCCTAGATGGACGATAGAAGCAGAAGCTATATCTAAAACTAAAATACAAGTGTTAACATTAGAAAACTATCGTCCAATATCTATTTATGGAACATCGTCAGTTACATCATTAAGAATTACTTTGTGTACTGTATCTCAATTACTAACAATATTAAATTATACATCGATGTTAAAATATATAAAAATCGACACGATTAATGATTATGATATGGAAGATGATAACGATGTGGACTATAAATCTGATTTTAGTAAGATATGTGCTGTTCATTTAAAACAGTTACATATAGATTATTCTGTAACTTCTTTTCGATTCATCGAACTGTTGCTAAAATGTACTCCAAACTTGAGAATCTTTTCAATCGTTACTCATATGGCTCACAACATGATTGATGCTGATCGATGGCAGCATCTCATCAAATCTTCATTACCACTATTACGTGTATTCAACTTCAAATTTGATTGTTGCTATTCTGAATCTTACGATAATATGTTAATCAAGCTTTCACCATTTCAAACTGATTTTTGGCATCAACATAATTGGTATATCAATTATGTAATCGATGACGGAATACCATCAGTTTATACTATACCATACATACCCACTTACTATACATTAACATCTACTATGAAAAAGTACAACAGTCCATCGACAAATGTTTTAAATGAATTTGATAATGTTAAGTATTTATCTTTATTTGCAAGTGCAATTAGAGATGATTCATCATGGTATTTTCGACATATTCAATCATTAAGTTTAGCAAGTACTCTTAATTATCGTGTTAAAGACGATGAGTACGAATTCAAAATAGAACATTTGAAGAACATGATCAACTTATCAAATATCACAGAACTGGAAATTACAGAAAAATGTGCAATTAAATTAGAATTACTCTTTGAAATATTAGAGCAAATGCCAAATATATCATCATTAATCTTAAAGAAACAAATTACAAGTTCATTTTACACTAATCACGAACTCTGTGAACTTTTGAGCAAAAAGATTAAAATGTTCGATTATTGTAATCCAACTCCCTATGATTATTTTGAAATCGATGATTTAGATTGGTTTTGTAAAACATTTTCAAATGTCGAAGAACTTCATTGTGATATTGATAATGTTGATGATTTTTTATTAATATTAACAAAATGTTCCAAATTATCAATAATAAAAATCAAATGCGTTGATGAATCAATCTTTAATTGGTTTGAAGACAATGCAAGAACATTTGATGTTTATATTAATTATAAACTAAAACCTCATCTATCAGCATGTGATTCAGATTAAAGAAATAATTCACATTTAATCATGTTTCAGATTTGTTTCGTTGTTCAGTGCTTTCATTTTAAGGTGCTAGAAATGAAAAAAAAGTACTAGACGATAGACTTGAACGAATTATACATTGTTGAATAGAGGAGATCACGAATGTATTCTTCGCTTCTATATTTTGAATACCAAGTTTTTGACCAAAAAAATAATAATTAAACAATTCGTAAGAAAAGTCAAGATTTCATTCGTTTAGAGCCATGGACATGTTTTAAATTTAAATTATTCCGATACAGCATCAATAACTGATTTGATCATTGTTCTTCTTCAGTTTTACAAGCTGAATTAGAAAACAAAACTTTAAAAGCTATGTTGATTTTTTTAAAAAATCTAAAAGTATACTTGCCCTTGTACTTAAGTACGAAAATAGTGCTTGGTACGTGTACTTTGTTATATACAAAAGAAAAACTATGGCAAAACTTTTACATATCCGACACGTATTTAGGTGAATCAAGCTCCTCTTGAACGCTTATAATCTATATACACATGTTTAAACATGGAAAATATAAAAATACTTCACAATAATCAAAAACTTTTGTACACTATAAAAATACCCAACGATCTTAGAGAGCATATTTATTAACTGGATGGATTATCTACTTTATTCATACTCGTGACTAGATCAGTTTGTAGAAAAATCATGAAATAATATTTCTTTGTGCAAGCTCATCACCTCTATCAAATATACACATATTAACTCCTTGACTAGGGACATTGGAAAGAAAAGAAATGGTTTATCGGAAATGTCATTAAAAGTATTTTCTAGTGCTATTTTCACAAAATGAATCATAATATCAAAAGTTTTTTAATGTGATGTGTTTTCATATAAAAATATTTCAAAAAAACAATAATATGTACTTTAATTGATTGTACCAGTTAATGCTAAAACTTCCTACGCATATATGTATTAGTAGCAAAGAATGAATTGAAAATATGGAAGTTTAAATAGATTTCAATTAGAATCTAAATTTTTTTACAGTTTTTATTCGAACACTATGTAGTATCCTTAAGCAAAGGAAACATTCAAAAAAAGATTTCTCGTCAGTTATATTTTATCTAATTTGTATAAAGTTTTGTGTATTGTATTTATCTATAGAACAAGGAAGAAGAAACTCTGTCAAGAAGACAAGATAATATATTGGATTTACCAACAAAAACTAAATTATTTTTGTTCTCATAAGTTTTATGAATTGATTTAATTGAATACTTCAAAATCAACATTCAGATATAAGCGTATGGATATAAATAAGAATGTGGCCTTGCAAAATATATAACACTATACATGACATCAAATTCATTTCAGATCTGAGGTAACGGCATTGTAATTCGCAGATGTGTTTATATATATATTTTAACTATATCATTATGATAAAGTAGAATAAGAACACTGTCATATTACAAATAAAACAACATAGTCATCACATCTATTACAAAAACTATTAATTCTTTTTCTAAACTACCTGATAATGAAATGAGATGAACTATTCACAAACAATAAAATATAAAAAATATCTTTCAAAAAATTTGTATCAATACGTTATAAATAATATCTGTGATAATACTAAGAGAAATATCTTTGTTAACATAGACATGAATCTATATAATATATTATAAATGAAAGATCTAGATTATGATCTTAATTCAAAGTTGGAAAATTTCATAGTTTGTAGAATAAATTAATATGAACAAGAAAAAGTAGCTCTGTCTATAGTTTTTTATTGATATTTCAATAGAACTTCTCGAAAGATATTCTACATTATTCAATTTGATTTTTCTGGAGTGGTATGAATCATTTCATTTAAGACTCACAAGAAGATAATTACTGATCGCAAACAAACATTATGCAGAAATCTTATTATTGTCTATTCTCTTTCGTTAAAATACATATTATCGTAAAATAAGAGAAGTTGGATGCCAGTATTTTGCTTAACTCATCAATATTTATATCCTCATTCCCATTTCGTCTTACGTCTGATATGATTATAGATTGTCCCTTACATCATCTGTTGTTGTTATTTACAAATATATTCATCTATCTCATTCATGAACTTACCTTAAAGTCTTTTTGTAAATAAAATATTTCAATGATGAATTATTCTAAATCCGATAAATACTATCAAAACAATTGAATATTATGAGTGCCTACACTACAAAATGAATAGAGCATTTGAAAGGATAATTAAAATTATCGAATTAGTTCTAAGTTTTGTTAATCATAATAAACTTATATATAAGAGTAAAAAAACAAAGATATTTATTTTTATTCGGGATCGAATACTAAAATATGCGATTATTCAAGAAAAATATGGAAGGAAACAGTTTGCGGACGTCACACAACAGGAGTTCTTCTAACAAAAGTCTTGTTTGGAATTTGAATTACTTGTAAGAAAAAGAATAAGATAAGTGACAGTTAATTTATTTGAAATAATTAATATAATTCTGCACTATTTAAAGCACCACCATTATCATATCCACCAGTAACTAATACTTTTCCATTTGATAATACAGATGTTGTGTGATAAGCTCGTGCATTATTCATGTTACTAGTAGTTGTCCAAGTTGCTGTTGATGTATCATACAATTCAACACTATTTAAAACGCTGAAGCCATCATATCCATCAGTAACTAATACTTTTCCATTCGATAATACAGATGCTGTGTGATCTTGTCGTGCATTAGTCATACTACTAGTAGTTGTCCAAACACTTGTTGATGGATTATACAATTCAGCACTATTTAAATAATTACTACCAATGCCTTGTCCACCAGTGACTAATACTAGCCCATTTGATAATACAGATACTGTGTGATCAGATCGTGCATCATTCATGTTACCTGTAGTTGTCCAAGTACCTGTTGATGGATCGTACAGTTCGGCACTATTTAAAACAATATTACCAATGCCTTTTCCACCAGTAACTAATAGTTTTCCATTTAATAATACAGATGCCGTGTGAACTTGTCGTGCATTAGTCATGTTGCCAGCAGTTGTCCAAGTACCTGTTGATGGATCATACAACTCAGCGCTATTTGAAGCATTGTTACTATCGGTTCCACCTGTAACTAATACTTTTTCATTAGATAATACAGATGCTGTGTGCCAAGCTCGTGGACTAATCATATCATAAGTACTTGTCCAAATACCTGTTGACGAATCATACAGTTCAGCACTATATAAAGCACTACCATTCCATCCACCAGTAACTAATACCTTTCCATTTGATAATACAGATGCTGTATGAAAATATCGTGCATTAGTCATGTTACCAGTAATTGTCCAAGTACTTGTTGATGGATCATACAGTTCAACACTACTTAAAAAATTACTATTCACTCCACCAGTAACTAATACTTTTCCATTTGATAATACAGATTCTGTATGCCCATATCGTGAATCAGTCATATTGGCAGTAGGAAACCATCCTAAAAATTATATTTTTATATATTTAGACTATGCAACATTATATAACCAAACAATCAACATTCGCTACTCTTCTACAGTATTTTTCATAATCCTAAAAATGGCAGTCTTCAATATGTCTGTTTTATATCACCTCAAACTTATGTAGTTCGAGAATAGTAGTCAAATGTATTATACAAATTCTCTTCAAATATTATTATGACATCATCAGTTTTCTATATTATCTATTTCCCCTATTATCTTATTCAAATATATAAAAGATGTATGTCTTAACTTAGTTACTATGCTAGTTACACCAACTGATGTGTTTTCGGATTATCTATAAATTTTACAAGTTTTGATCGAAAGATAGTCAATAGAATGAAAAATATGAACTTTGCATCAACTCTTTCATAAGTTCTCTGAATATCACAATCAAAACAGTGAATTATTTGCAGCATATCTTTTTATAACAATCAATATATAGGTATGAAAAGATCTATATAACATTCACTATTGGAACTGATATAAACTATGAACTAGCAAAAGAATGAGTAATTAATCTCAAAGTTTCTAATAATTCAATATCAAATCATTACTGGTTCTTTATTAAGTTACACAAATTCTATTATTTAGTTATCTTCTACTCTATTATCAGTGATATTTCATATCTATAATCGATATAACAACAATTTTTCATCAATCCACTATCCACATTCTCTTATGTGATAAGCAGTATTATAGAAAAAAAAATTTACAAATATGATATGAAAGATTAATCTAAAGATAAAGATAGTATTTAATATCTGATTTATAGTTCACTCAATCATCTCATCAATCAAGACAAGATAAATGAGATAATTATTGATCGACGAATGATAATCTTAGATTCTCTATCAGAACTGATTCACCTTCACATATAATTTGCACCTAAATTTTATCTCAAATGACTCATCTATTTTACAGTAAGTTTAATATTGATGATGGACAATGTCTCTTAAACTACACCTAACATACCGATAAACTAATATTATTAGAACAATAACAGCAACAGAAAAGAGAGGAATAAATAAAAATATAAAATCACGCAAAATATAAATTTTATTTGAAATGGTCTATGATACCGATTTGTATACTTCAATCTATTCATTTATATTCTCTTATTATTCAATACAACAAATGTAAACGTAAAACCATGTTACAAAAGTCTGTTCTACAAAATATTTTGGCTCAGACAAAACACAAACAACATTGAACTATTATGAAACTATAATCTCTTATTCTACCGATTAAATAATATATGAACTTGTATTAATGTGTTATTCACTAACTAAACTGAAAACTTCAACATACTTCAGTTCTTCATCTTTCTTGTTAATTAACAATGGATATCACTAATCTATATTATTCTATCTATTATATTTGTTTTCACTACAAGAAAAGTATCACTCGACAGAGTTTTTATACAAATGAATGATACCTCATCTATCACTGACTAAAATGAATTGTTCTAGTTGAGTATGATGATCTGTCAAATGTAAATAATATGTATTCTTACCTGTGTTACACATTTGTCTTGCTAACAATGGTAAGCATACTGCTTGTGGTGAACAACATGAATTAATAACGCACACTGAAGTGTTTGATAAACATGCTTGTGTAACATTATTACATGTTTCTAATATCGAACATAAAATACCAGGTGCACAATAACTAATATTATTTATTGTTCGATAATCATAACAAGGTGTCGATGATAAAAGACAATTATTGTTATCATTCAAGCTTGTATTACATTGTTGTAAAGAACAATTTGATGCTGGATTCCAGGCTGAATGAGATGATGAAGATAATGTAAACTGAATCGAAACATTATTTTCAGTACAAGAATAATTAGGTAGTTGTGTCGTTTGTCCTATACAATTCATTTATATCATGATAGAGTCAAACGAAACAAGATAACCTTACAAGCCTCCTACAGATGAAAGAGATATGATGAAAAATAAGCTAATGATAGATCGCATTAATTTTTATATGATCGATCAAGAAAATAAAGTAGACACAGTAATGAATGATTTTTCTTTGCTCTTTTTTTTCTATTATTTCTCACTTTCCTCTTTTAGTCGAACGAACATAAAACTGGTTCTGTCAACGCTCGTTCGTCTTCTTGAGATCAAAAATAGACTCCTTCTATTTTCACTAGTTTATGCCTATACATATTTTGAAAAGTTGATTTTGTGAATGTTTGTCACAGAAAGACTCTAAAAAGCATTTATGATTTTCATTTCATCAACGCTTCATTTCATGATTTATTTTATTTTTATCAAAGACTGTTCTCTTTTGTTATTTCATTACAACTACAACCATAACATTTCTTTAGTCGAAGTTTAAGACATCATCGGTTATATGAAGTTGTTTGATCAACGAAGGTAAAAGAGAACATTACTTGAACAGAGACATGTCTTATAAACTGCCTATAAAAATCTTTTTATCATACAGAACTCTTCTAAAGTAAATAAAAAGGCTGGGTACTATTTTAATGTTTTTTTCGATATTTCTCTAACCTTATTTATCAGATGGCTCTTATTTTTTAAAAAAACATTATTCTTGTATAGAGCAAAACAGGGTGTAGGTATATAAAAAGAATATCCATACCCCACACCCTCACCCTGACTCGCACCCCCGCACCAAATAAAGTGAAAAGTGAAGCATTGTTTTACAGACAAGTGTTCTTACTAGTTGTAGTTGTAGTTGTTGTAGATGTTGTAGTTGTTGTTGTTGTTGTTGTTGTTGTTGAAGGCAAAACGTTGAATGTCCAGTATGTTGGACTACTAACTGGTGCAGATTCAGCATCTACAAGATTTCATTATTTAGCCAATATTTCTCGTTCAATCGATATGATCAATAGACAGTCACTTACGACAATAAAAACTTCCACTTACTACACCTAAAGTGATAAATAATGATATGTAGGATTAGAAAACAATATATGTGTAGAAGTTTATACAAACCACTATCGAATGTGACATAATAGGAATGTCCAGGAACCCATGGTGCAATTGGGAACTGAATGATGACTGAAGAGTCTGTGTATGTTACTTCTGGTGCCCAAGCACAATCAAAACTTTGAACAACTGCGTTGACCGTGGCGTCATTGAAGTAAATAAATGTACCATTACGATGTTGGACAGACCCATAGGGCGGAGTAATGATTATGTTGGCTAAGAAGTATAAATAGATTTAAATCAATAAATAAAAATGATAATTTGAAGAATAAATATATATATATTACCTTGAATTCGAAAGACGGTTTGATTTTGAAGGATAATGCCGACTGGTGTAGCTGAGCTTTGAATGAGATTAACTGCGTCAAGACTAACTAAGAATGTAATACACCATGGATCGGATGGTAGACTACTATTATCGATTGCAGCAGCACAAAAGCCTTGAACTATAGATTGTGTTGCTGTGGGTGTCCATGTCAATGTCATTGTCCATATACCTGACATATTATATTTCAAAATGAAAACTTTGCATCTACTAACAAGCTATTATCAACTACATACCAGAACTTGGATTACTAATATTGCTATGTGTCATCCCAATAGGTGAACTAGTGACAATATCAACAATTGTTTGTCCAGGACAGTATGTTTGTACAATTACAGTTTCATTCAGCTGAACACCTAAAATATAGATTTTAAATATTAGTAAAGTAAAAGATAACAGTTGTACTTACCAACTGGAGCTCCGATGCAAGCTAAAGATAATTAAATAGATAAAAGAAAGTATTATTAAATGTGTGAGTTTAGTTTAGAATAGAATACATATTATACCTCTATTGGGACGGGCACCAGTAACTGAAGGACGTTGTGCACATGCATTAACGGAAGCATTGTATGCATAGAATAAGAATTGTACTGGAACTGAACTCATTGGACTCGTGGAGCTGGGGGTATAATAATCTTCGATTTGCAGTGCACAAGCATAATACAGATTAGCAGTTGGTAGAATGAAACTTAATGTGCAGCTGGATCCGTCGAGTGTAGTTCCAGAAGGTAGTCCACTGCAGACACCTCCACATTCATCAAAACGATTGTAATTGGTCGTAGAATTTGCATTGGACCAACGACATCGCAATATATCAATATCATCGTTATCTGCCAATGGTATAATATGAACTACTGATACAGCTCTTTGGTAAGATACTACTGGTAATGTACATGTAACAGGACTGGAATTGATATAACCATCAGGTCTCTGTGCTAGATTCATTCGACTGACAATTGACCACGGAGTTCCACTGCCAATGTAGAGTGTAGACATCCATACACTTGAGGGAAATCCAATTGTAATCGATGTATTCAAAAGCATTGTCAGAGTATCGTAGCGTTCACCACTCCATGATTGAACGATCGGGTTTGAATCACAATCTGTAGTTATCATAATGGTCGAAAGTCCACTTGAAGGATAGTTAGAACTTGTGCAGTTTGCTAAACAAGTCATAGAAGAATTGACTGGAATAAGTGATTGAGCAGCGACATTCGCTTCCGTGCAGAAAGGAGAAATAAAAGGGCTCGATTGTCTATTCCAAAAATACCTTTGATGTATAATAATTTGTGCAGTGCTACCCGTTGGTGTATAGTTTAATGGATGCCTAAGAAGAAGAAGAATGCAAAAAGTGAAATATGGAAGATTGAATGAAAGAACAAACGTTAATTGGGTATACTTACCATGAGATGATACCACCACGAAAATGTGTTCCATCGAGCACAAAACAGAGTGTAGACAAAGTGAAAAGGACAAAGTGCAAAACCTGCTTCATATTATTAGTATTCAACTGTTGTTTCTTCTTTGTATAATGAAATGCACGATCAAACAGCAAACTAAGATTCAACGTTTATGTTTCGAAAGTGAGTATAAAATGAATTTTGTTTTCTTCTTTTATACGTATGTGTGTTTGTTTCGTGGATCTTTCAGAGAAATTCATTGTTGGTTGCTCACTGAGTGTTTGTTCCTGAGGCGAAAAAAACAAGAAACTTTAATGCATTATTTCTCGACCTTGATAAAAATCTGAATGGGATTTAGATGGTAACCAAGATACAAATAATTTTGAATTTTGTTGTTGTTGTATTGTTTTGATGTTGTGAAAAGATAGAGGAGAGTGTGAGCGTAATTTAATGTAATTTTCTGACACATATCCATGTAAAGATATGAAAACGACCATGCACTATTCGCAAAACTATGTCAACAGAAAATGCTCTATCGAGCCTTCAGACAGAGATGAAAACAAAAAATAAGTTAAATCTAGATTTTCTCGAGTTTACTATCAAACTGAAGGTTTTAGAAAAAATTCTAAAATTTGGTAGAAAGTCAGGCATGTTTTAAAATTTTTGTGATTAGATTCTTTAAACTATTGACTGAAAAGTCGTCTTGTTTCTATAAGAAAACATACCATATTAATGTCTTTTTATTAATTTAAAAAAAAAATTTTTGTTTTGATGCATTTAATTGAAACTATGCATAATTTTTAAGAGTATAAATTAAAAATTGATCAAGGCTGAGACTAAATGCTTTCTTTATATGTTAAGCCAAAGAAATTCTTCAAGATGTATAAACTATCGCGATGTTAGTATACATTAAAAACATCTAAAAAAACTGTCGCAATCAATATATTGAATGAAGAAAGATGAAAACAGTTTTGATAAGAAAAACAATTGTTACAAATGACTTACCGTTTTCTTTTTCTTTCTTTCTCTTTCACTCTGTTTAACTGTTATACATACGTGTTCTTTATGTTCTACTATTGACGTACTTTTATAACGGACATTTGTTATGAATAAGAAAAATAATTGTTGTAATTCTTCTTATTGTTCATTATCTTGAATAATGATGAACAAGTTTCAGAAGGAATTCTTTCTTGGTTTGTTTCTCTGACTAATAAATACTTTATTTTCTTTTAAATAGAATATTCATGATTTCATTTCATTTGTTGATACATTTCTAACTACAATGTCAACAAAAATCGTCGATGAAAAATGAATCAAGAACTGCGTAGTAATGCATTCGATTAGGATTATTTTATTTACTGAGAAGAGGTATCGGCGTGTATGTGAGATGAATGAAAGTGTGAATATTTTGACTGTAATACTAATGGCCACATCCACTCCATCCTCACTCACCCCTTTTTTTTGTTACTTCCTACATTTCTCTTTTAGTTGAAACAGGATAAAACGATTTCTCTCAATACTTGTCTGTGGCCTTGAAATCAAAAATAGATTCCTTTTATTTTAAATTGTTTATTCATTTAAATGTATCGAAATGTTTATTTTTATAAATGTCTGCTTCCGAAAAAATAAACTCTTCTATTTCTATAATTTTCATTCTGATCAAATACTCTTTTCTTCTGTTCTTTCATCACATTTTAAATTGTAATATTTTTTCAATCGAAGTTTAAAACATTATGAGTTATGTGATTTTGTTTTGATTAACGACAGTAAAAGAAAGCATCAGGGGAACAGATTCATGTTTACTTCATTATTTCTCTACAAAAATTCATTTATTGCACACATTTATTAGAAAGTAAATAAGAGATTTAGTTATTATTTTCATATTCTTTTCATTATATTTTGAAAAATATTATTCTTGCGCAGAGTAAAAAATATTTTAAATAAAGTCATCACATATGAAATTAATTTAGTTATCATTAGTTTCTAGAAAAAGAGTTTTTTTCTTCATTTTCAGATTTATTATTATGGAAAAATAAAAAATAGTTTTTCATCTTTATATTTAGAGACAGCAAAGTTCTTGTCTAAAAGATAAAGAGTCCATTTTATGAAAAATATGAAGTATGATCTCGTGATGATTAATATTTATTTATTATGATTTTGTTTTCGTGATTCTATAAAGTATCAGAAGAATCTTAAATATTGAAAAATGAATAGGATGATAATATTAAATCTATACAAAACAGAATATTTGTTCTATTGATGTATTACCCATAGAGAATATGCATGAGGAATTACAAATATAGATGAAAACCGATCACTATCAATCTAATAAAAGCTATTTCTAATTGTAGTAATTTGTAGAAAGGATCTTAACTAAAAATATCGACTCGTGTTTATTGAGGGTGTGGATGCAGATGAATAATGGATATCCATACCTACACCCACCATCAAAATGAATAAATCGATCATTTAAAGTATTTCTATATTACATACAGATCTATTTATGAATATAAGTCGAGAACATTTGCGGATACGTTTTTTTGTGACTTAAACCCAGCATGGTAGAGTCTAATTTATTGATTTTGAGGATAAAACAAAACAAGATTTCAAATGATTCATCTTTCCGCATTTATGAGGATTGTTACACTTCTGCAGTCAGCCGCCGTTCTTCTACTTGAACTTCTTTCAAGTGGTGATCTAGTTTTATTTATTTTTTTGAGGCGCTTTTTTAAACTCGAATTTATTATTTCTGTTCATATTCATTTCATAAACAATGTCTGATATAAAGATAGGCATTAATGGATTTGGTCGTATTGGTCGACTTGTCCTTCGCTGTGCTCTTGAAAAAGGTGTTAAAGTTATCGCTATAAATGGTAAGTAATGAATATACATATACTAATTTAAAAAAACAAACTCTAAATTCTCTATAGATCCATTCATTCCTGTAGATTATATGGTCTATATGTTTAAATATGATTCTACACATGGACGTTTTAAAGGTGAATTATCAAATAAAGATAATAAATTTATTATTGATGGAAAATCAATTGTTGTTTATACTGAGTTACATTTCAAATGTTTATATTTTATTAATCTATCGATTTTATATTTCTAGAAAAGAACCATCAAAAATTCCATGGGGTCAATTAGGTGTTGATTATGTCGTTGAATCAACTGGTGTATTTACAACAATTGATAAATGTCAAGCACATATTCAAGGTGGTGCAAAAAAAGTTATTATTACTGCACCATCAGCTGATGCACCTATGTATGTCATGGGTGTCAATGAAGATAAGTATACAAGCAAAGATTCAATTATTTCAAATGCATCATGTACAACAAATTGTCTTGCTCCATTAGCAAAAATTATACATGAAAAATATGGCATTATCGAAGGACTTATGACAACTGTACATTCATATACAGCAACACAAAAAACAGTTGATGGTCCATCTAATAAGGTTTTTATATCTTAAGAAAAAACAAATAATGATGGATATTTTTAGGATTGGCGAGGTGGTCGTGGTGCTGCTCAAAATATAATTCCATCATCAACTGGTGCTGCTAAAGCAGTTTGTTGATTTAATTTAAATTTCTCAATAATTTTCCTTGAAATCATTAGGTTGGAAAAGTTATCCCATCTCTCAATGGTAAATTAACTGGTATATCTTTTCGAGTACCAACACCTGATGTCTCTGTCATTGATCTAACTTGTCGTCTTGAAAAATCTGTAAGAAATTTTTTTTGTTTTCTTTATAAAACTATTCGATTTGTCAGGCAAAATATGAAGATATTTGTAATACAATTAAAACTGCTTGTAATACGAATGAATTAAAAACTATTCTAAGTTATACTGATGAAGAAGTTGTTTCATCAGATTTTATTGGTAGTACATATTCATCAATATTTGATATTAAAGCAGGTTTATCTCTCAATGATAATTTTGTTAAACTTATATCTTGGTATGATAATGAATATGGTTATAGTCATCGAGTTATTGATTTGATTAAATATATGGCTAAAATCGATTCGAAAACATCTTCATCAAATCAACAACGTCGTTCACGTCCATCATCACGAAGTCAATCGAAAAATAATTAATATTTTGCTATATTTATTAACTGAAAAAATAAGTCGAATCAAGTACACTATTTAACTGAAATGTGCCACGTTGTGGTACACGTCGAAGTGTATCATTTAGTAGTTTCATTGTTTGTTTTTGACTATCATCAACACGAGCATATTCACTAGAAGAAAAAAAACGAATAATTAGATGAATAAATTGTATTTAAGATCTTTTTTTACCTGGATTTAAATTCATATTTCGAAAGAAAATCTCGTGAAAGTATTTCAAGTAATGGTTCTTTATGTAATGAAACGAATTGTTCTCGACAAAAATGATTTAATCGATCAACATCACATGCATGTGTCCAAAACGAATCATGAACAGAAACAAATGTAATACCATTTCGTGCACATTGTAATGCTGTCATCATCATATGACATGAATCAAGAGAATGAACAAAATTCGGCGGAAATGCATTCTTTTGTTTGATATGATTTGGACGACTAGAATAAGAAAAAAAAGATATTTGATAGATTTAAATAAATAAGTAACGCTCGTCCAACGACTCGCTTGGCTCTTTCTCGTAGAAATGCATTTTCTTCACATTTACTGGAAAAACAAACGAAAACTGTAAAAAATTGATTTCGATGTTTTTTTGACCCTGCGGACACACAAGCAAGCAAACAATTTATGTCTATTGCATTCTTCTCTACGAGAAAGAGAATATGAAATACTTACGCAAAACTACTGAAATTGTCATAAATATCTTTGCCTTTTTGCTAAAAATATTGAAAATAAATATGAATTCAATGAATACAGAAAATAACTAACTCGTATTTTAATTTCTCGATAATATGGTTGAACAATAGGTAGATTCAACGGTGTATTCCATTCTACAGCTGAACCACGTATGCGTGAAATTAATCCAGCACAATCCGTAAACCAATCCTATATTTAAAATTACGATTATAAATGATTTTTTTATCAAAAAAGAAGAATTTACCTGAATTTTTCTTGTTTCTCGAAATAATTCTCGTAAACTAAGAAATGTTTTTTGTGCTAAATAATTACTTGCTTCTGGAACGAATTCATTTGGAAATAGATCAATATCACGTAATTGTCGACTTATTTGTTGTTTAGCACCAAATAATGTTACACCATAATTTGTTGTCATTATTGTTTGTTTAATAACTTTACGTTTAACAAAACCGTCAAGAATTTTAGCTATTTGAACGCCATTATCAGCATCTTGTTTACGTTCTTGTTCAACTTTATCAACAACAACACTATAAACATCTTGTGGTAAATCACTTGGTTTAAGATTGACTGATGCTGCACCTTTATCATCAAGACCCATGGCTGCATAATGTTGTAAAACATTACATGAACCATCCTAAAAGAAAATTTATAATAAAACAAAATATTTCAATTGATTCAATAAATACTTGATGAACAGGAAAATGAGAAATATATTTTGTATGATCTGGTGAACGTAATGCACGTGCTATTTCCATACAACAAGCAAGTGTTTGCCATGGTTCTTCAGATTTTGCCCACCATTGACGACCCTAAATAGAATTTAAATTAAATTTCAAACGACAAAAAAAGGTTTCACATACATTTAACGGTCGATCAGCTGAATCGAGTATATCATCCATAATTTCATCAGCATAATTTGCACGTTCATCAATCGATGATTTTTTCTTTAAATCAGTTAAATTAATTAAATGAATTTTTAAACGTCGAAGACCATCAGGACCTAATGGTTTGCCTTCAGCGAATAAAATAATACTACGTGCAACATCACTGCCTAAATGATTGAAATGTGGTGGAACTGGATAAACACGACCACGAAAATCAAGATTATGTGGAAACCAAAAGATTTCATCACGAAACTAAAACAAATCAATAATTTCTAATAAAATTCAAATAATTAACATACATGATTAGCAATCGATAAACGATAAAGTTCATAGCACCATAAAGAAAACATTTCAGATTTCATCTTTTTTGCATAAGCTATTGCCATTTCTCTTCGTTTTCGTTCGTCAACGGATAAACCCTTTATTTAAAAATAAAATAATTTTAAATTCTTATTTTTTTGTTTTCGATAAAAATACTTTTTCAATTGGAAGTGGTTCAACAACGTTAGCATTGTCAACTGAAACAGGTACGGATAATTGACGACTACCACCACGTTGAAAAATATCAATTAGTAGATCAAGAACATTTTTATTAATTTTCCATGGACAACTATTTAACACATTAACTGAATCAAGTACACCACCAATTTTTTCTATCGCTAGAGATCGAAGACGAGAATCTTGTTCTCGAGCTGAAAAAGGTAATCGAACTAAATCCGTATGATTTAATAGATAACCGCCTGTTGAACATGATAACCATGGAAGTGGAGGAACAAGAGCTGGTAATTCACTACAATCAAATTCGAGTTCAGTTTGAGGAATATGTGAAAAGAAATGTAGAACAGTTGGATGAACCTAAAGACAAACAAAAGAAAACGCATCGCAATAAGATTTTATAAAAAAAAACATACTTTGAGTTGTTTTTCAGTAAATTTACCCGGAGTTCGATAAACAATATAAAAAAGTGAATCTTCACCTCTAGAAAATAATAATAATAATACCGAACAAAATTCTAAATTCTTTATTGATTACTTTTTCTTTTCTATTTGACGTTTTTGCGTAAGTAATGGTACTTGAAGTTTTAGATGTTTTAACATAACACCATAGAGAAATTCTCCAATCTGTAATATTTGTGTATATGACCATGGTCGATCACTACGATCCTAAATAATTTTAAATAAGATCTCCTACATTCTTTTATTTTTTTCTAAATACCATATAAGCAAATTTATCTTTAACAATTTCATTCCATTTTTCTCTTTCATTAACAATAAAACGATCATTTGTTACAACATGACTCATATATTCATTATATACAAGACGTAATTTATCAATAAATCCACTTTTTTGTCGAACTGTACATAGATATTTTTGATATACTTGTTTTCCAAGTCCTATACAAAGACTCGTAAATGGTAGTGAATAAAAATCGGATCCATAAAAATGTCGATCTGCTTCCTATGTGTATACATGAAATAAAAATGTTTAAATAAAATCAAATCTTACTTTTGACATTAAATCAACATAATCATGAACATCGAATATTTCAAGAAATGGAATTATATCTAATTTCAAATCTTTTTCTATTGTTGTTTTTTTTAATACTTCAAGTTCAGTTGCAAATCCTAGCGTTAATTGATTTTGAAGATCTGTTTTAAAATTGTCATGTCTTGCTAACTATACCAAAAAATTATGAAAATATCAAATCAGGAAACAAAAAAAATACAAACCAATTTTGGATCGATGGTTTTTAATGAATTAATCGATTGTACTTTAGCTTTTTGATTTATTTCAACATCTATTTGATCATTTAATTTACTAATTAAATCGACTTTTTTCCACCATGGTTCTATTTGTATCGATTGATCTTCCTCCAAAAAAAAATAAGAAAAGAAAAACAACAAGACACAGAGAATTAGAATAGTTCATTTCATTGATAATAGAGAATGCAAATATCTATGAAATAATAGGATTCAGGATTTTCGCCGATACACGTGTCAATCTATTTCATAGCTCATGATTAGGCATGTGCGGTGTCGGCGTAAATACTGACATCACACATCCCTACTCGCAATGAATTATACAGAGACAATCAATGAATTTGTACAATTCATATTGATCTAGGAGAAGCAGTGGCCTTCATGAGTAGTGGCGTAACCAGGATTTTGCCTTAGGAGAGCTCGAAAGTTTCTAAGAAGAGCTTCGCTCCCCGTAGCTCCCTCGATGGTTATGTCACTATTCACGAGACTTAAGAGACTTCATCGTTACTTCATATACTAAGAGAAAGTTGATGATGGGAACTTACGATGGTTGGAGGTTGTTGTTTGTATATATGATTCAATAGTTTATTATTAACAGTTGATGGACGAATTGGAATATCAAAATCTGGTCGAAATGTTTTCAAGACTTTTAAAATTCTTTGTATATCTTCATGATTGAGACAATCGAGATTAAATATATCAACAACTCGAAAACCCTATAAAAATATTTCAAAAGAATTTTTCATATTGATAATAATCTTTTCTCTTATACTTGATTTTCAAGATCGAGTATAATTCTTCGAGCTATACTTGAATCAAATAAATCCATATTACCAAGACAACATAATACAGCTGCATAAGATTCAAGTGTTGGTTTTACTTGGTATTTACGCATTTTTTCGAATAGTTTTTGTAATGCTACAAGATTACCCTGAAAAAAAACAAGAAGTTGAATATTTTATCTTATTAGATAAAAATATGAAACAAACCTTTTCTGCATAAGCAAAAAAAAATGTATTATAAACATGAATATTTGATACATAACGCCATGATAAACGTTTCACTGAATGTCTTTTTTCTTGATCACTTAAGAGATCATCAAGTAATCGACGAACTTTATTTAACTAAACATAATTAAAAATCGATTTGAAGTAAAAAAAAACAATATTCAACAAACTTTTCCATTATATATCGATACATCAACATAAGATTGTAACATACGATTAAATTCATTATGTTTATGCATAAAACTTAATTGTTCATCGGTATATTTATGCATACGACGTACTCTAGTAGAATGTAAACTACTTAATAATTCATTCAAAGCTTTATCATCATCAGTAAAAAATAATTCTTCAATTGGTGATGAAATTAATAATTCATTCATTTGATGATCGTCTTGTTCTTCTTCGACAAGTAGAGTTTCATCATATAAACTACTTGATGTAGAAAGTGATGGTTGATTTTTTGTAGATGTAGTAAGATGAAGTTTTTGACTTAATTCAGTTATACGATTTGGTGGAATTGGAAGCGGTTGAGATGTAACTGAAAAATAACATTCAATTTACTAATATCAACTAGGATCACACGATGTTTGTATTGTAAAACATGAGACAGTTACTCAAGAAACTCGTATCGTTCATAAGAGATTTTAATGAGGAAAATTTTGTTTATCGGCTTCTCCGAGCGTAACGCGATGATGTTTTGGCTACAGTTTTATCAGCTTTTCTCAACAACTAGGTAGTTTAGCAGGCTCATCGTTCCAGTGAAAGATGTACTTCTATCATTCCCACAATCTGTGAAAATTACAGTAAAAATATACGACGAAACGCGATGATGAATTAGGGACAAAAATTGAGGGTGCTCCAGTTTTTGCTTGTTTTTCTATCAGCGGGTAATAGAAAACACTTCGGTCTATTCAACGAAAGGAAAAAAAATCTCTAAAGATCTTTTTATGGAGGGTAAATTTTTTGTCACATTAACGTAACGCGATCATGAAAGTCAGAAAATTAAGTACTGTTTTTCTCTATGAGGGTCTTTTAAGAACTTGATAGATGTGAGTCTGATCCGCTGAGTTGACGCGTTACGCGTTTTAGCCGTTATTTAATCTTAATAAGAACTAGATAAATTTATATTTACTTTTTTTTTCTTTCTTCTTTTTTTCTTTGACTTTACTGGGTTTTGGTTGAGCTAATTTAATAGGCTAAAAAAAATATGAATACAATAACGAGTAAATAATTTATATAGTTTACTTGTTCATCTTGATCTGTTTTTGATTCAATATTACTATTACTTTGTTTTTTACGAGAATTAGTCGATCGAGATCGAGTTGGTCGAGGTGTACGAGTCGATTGTAATTGTGATGAACGATGACCAAGCACTAAGAAAATAGAAAAAATATTTTTCATACTTTAAACAATATAAAAATCTACCCTCAAGAAGTTCATAATGTGGTGCAGCTATTTCAAAACGATGATGATGGTGATCATCATCAATTTCATGATGAATTGGTAATGTTTCTGCGGATAAAGGACGATATAATACTTAACAAAAAATAAAATTTTTTCAATGCTTTCAATTAACTATGATGTAATTATTTTTACCAGTTAGTTGACGTGTTTTTCTAATCAATGTATTAAACAAAACCGGACGAGAATAAATAACTCTTAACATGAAAGAATAATCTTTCCAAACAAAAAATGCAAACAAACAAAATAATGTCTGAAAAACAAAAATCAATGATTCAATATGCTTTTCTTTATTTCTATTTCATAAATTAACACAAAATTTATATTTATTCATAAAAAATAAAGTAATATATAGTTCTATTCTAATCTTCCATAGATATATTCATTTGTCACTCAGTTGTACATTATCCATCGATTTGTTGAAGACAAAATCAAGCTCACGTTCTTTGAATTTTAATTTACGTTCATATCTAGCAAAATTACAAAAATATTATGTTTCAATAAATATCTAATAAACTTACTGAATATCATATGATTGTAATACATTTTTCTTGTTATAATTGAAGATATTCGAAAGTATTTGACATTATTAACAGCATAGTAAAATGTACTGTACAAGTATGTTATATCGATTCTGCACTCATTGACTTACTTTGATTGATTCTATCTACGATAACTCAATAGCTAATAGATCATGGGTATGACCCAATACATTCGATAGGAATTTATACTTATCAAACGCTTAGAATATGATAAAATTTGTACTATTAACGGATAGTAATTCATTTTACATGAGACTTACTTTTGAATGGATAATATTAATAACGAACAAGAACATAAATGAAAAAAACCTTCGTTACTACTGATAATGTCAATAGATGTCGTATTTAATCGTATGTTTTACTACGAATATAATATATTATACATCATTCGTTTAAATCAAAGAATAAATATTTTCAAAAATGAGATTATTGTTGTTGTTCTCTGATTAAATTTCTTATGTATTCGTTTCAACAGGTATTTCGTATATTAGTTTACAAAAGAATGTGATATATTATTTGAAAGTATACATAGCAACGGGAGTAAGATTATTAAATACATTTGTACGATTTCATAACATAAAAGAATTCTATTGATACATAGCAACTTTTCGTACAGTAATTAGTTGAATATAAATTTTTATATTGCAAATAAAATACAAAAAACAGCTAATTATTAAGTATTAAGAGAACTTTTACGCATAAATACAAGTCCTGTTTCTTTTTCAATTCGTCGTGATTGTTTACTTGTCGTTGTTGATGATTTTTTGCTTTTATGTTGACGAGTTTCACTTGAAGGTCGATGCTAAAAGATAATCACTTAGAATTTATTTTCTTATTTAATTCAATAGCTTTACTTTTGATTGTAGTCGTTTCTCTTCCATAGATCGTAATGTATTAATAAGTCTAGCAATTTCATGCCGACATTCATCTAATTCAGATTCACATTTTTCTCGTTTTAATCTTTCATATGTTAACTGGGCATCAATTTCTTCGATTTTTCTAAACAATGAAAAATAAAAAGTCTGAAAAAAATAATTCATTCAAATACTTTTGTAAATCTTGTTCAATTATATCTCGTTTATTATCATCTTCTAATTGTCCACCTAATTGACGATAATTTTTTTTTGCTATATCAAATTGTTTTTCTAATTCTTCATATCTTTGTTTTGCGCGATGACGTTCTTCTTCTTTTGGTGTTATTCGTGATCGGCTAGGTTCATTTTGATTACGATTTATATTCGTTTCAATTTTATCAGTTCCTCCACCTAGTATTTTTAAACATGCTAATTGACCAAAACGTCTTGCTACATCTTTTGGTGTTTCACCACTTTGTGTTGTCAGATCCATAGATGCACCCATGTCAATTAACCATCGAAGAATATCTATATGTCCTTGACCAGCTGCTTTATGTGCTAATGTTCCTCCACGTTCATCTCGTTCATTTATATTCACAACACCTTGTTCAACTAAAAGTTTGATATGCTCTAAATCTCCATTGTATGCGGCAACATGTGCAGGAAAAGCGAGATCTTAAATACGAAGAAAAAATGATATTATAAAGTTAGTTTTGTTTTATACTTTCTGCTTGTTCTGGATTATCTTGTTCCCATTCAAGTGCATCAAGATATGTACAACAATTTTCTTTCGAAAATTGTTCAGCTACTGATTTTGGTGTATCACCTTGATCATTACGAGCTCCTAATATAGATGCTATATCTCGAGTAACAGAAACAATATATTTCAAACACGGTAAATGTCCTTCCATTGCAGCAAGATGAGCTAAAAGATAAAGGAAATTATTTGTATAATTTACATCTCAAAAGTCAATCGGAGTTTATAATTCATTAATCTTACCAGCACTATTGCCTTCATTATCAACATCGTCTAATTTTGCACCCCATTTTACTAACATTTGTAAACAACCGAGTCTTCCATGATACGCAGCTGTAAAAGCTGGTGTCCACCCATTAATATCCTGATGATTGATATCCTTTACATAAATAGATCATAAATAATGAATATTAAAACCTAAATCTTACTGCGCCTCCACGTAAAAGTGTATGTACAACAAATGAATTTCCATGTGCACAAGCCATATGGAGACTTGTTTGATTACGACGATCACGTGTATTTAGATTAACATTATTATTAATTAAAGCCTACGAAAAAAAAAATATATAGATATTTAATGAGACAAAAAAAACTTGATAGCATTATTCTTACTTGGACACATGCTTCATGTCCTCGAATAGAAGCAATATGAGTCGCTGTCCAACCTTTCGGTGTTTGTGCATCCATATCAGCATGCTGCCATAAAAGCCAGTGCATACACTTTTAACAATAAAAAATTATAGTTGGAAAAGATTTTTTTGTTTCTTTCAAACCTCAAGACTTCCAGAAAAAGCTGCCCAATGTAATGGTGTAAATTTATCATCACTATGTACATCAACTTCATTAACACTTGCACCACGTCCAACAATCAATTCAAGTTCTTTGACATTATTTGCACGAATAACATCATGAATTGTTTTTGTAGCTAAATATAAACAATATCATAAAGTGTTTTCTTTTTCGTTATATCCTCTTATCTTAAGTAGGACTATACTCAAAAAAAAGTAAAAACTAAAATATTTATTTGTTTTCTTTTTTCAACTGTCTACATAAAGAAGAATTCAATAGATTACAAGAAAAATACATTAAAAGTGAAGTTATTACTTTGTTGACCTTTGCCTTGAGTCATTTTTGAAATATCTAATATTTTTATGATGGTTAATCGAATTTTGGTATATCTTCCTGTTGCTTAGTTTTAACCTTTATTAAGATGTAAGTGATTTGTTAATAAATTGTAAAATATAAACAGAATACTTTTAATGTATTTAAAAGGATTTAAATAAACAAATAGAAGTTAAGTTTATTTTTATTTCTTTTACTCTATAATAAAAATAAGAATCTTCGAGAAAATTTTTATGATTTTCAGCGGCATCTGAAACGAGCTTTACCATTGGCTGAATGAGTCACAGGACTCGATCTTGCCTTACAAGATAAAAAAAAATGCGATTCTGTATTTTGTTTGATTTCACCTTTACACGGGTTATGTTGTTTTGTTTGTGTTTAGATTGATATCTAATTTTTTACTATGGAGCAATCATCGTCAGCAGGGCCTGTACAAATAGTAACTATAACTGAAGATCATAAGTTTGTACTAGATGAAAAAAAATTAAAAAATATATTATATAATAAACGAGCACTCGGAAAAAAAGTACGTGTAAAATTAAATATTTAATTAATATTAATCATTTTTTATTAAATCTTAGATTGGACTTGTATCAATTGCAGGTGATTTCCGTAAAGGAAAATCGTTTATGCTTGATTTTTTTCTTCGTTATTTACGAGCTAAGGTAAATTTTTAATTTTTATAAAATCTAATATATATGTATATATATTTTAGGATAATAAAGAATGGCTCGGAAAAGAAAATGAACCTTTAAAAGGTTTCGATTGGCGTGGTGGAGCTACTCGCCATACAACTGGAATGCTTATGTGGAGTGAACCATTTCTTTTATCATTACCAAATGGAGAAGAAGTACAGATATCATATCTTAAAATATATTTTAAAAAAATATTTTTTTTTTCAATTAGATTGCAGTTTTCCTTATGGATACACAAGGAACATTTGATTCTAATTCAACTGTATTTGAAAATGCATTTATATTTGCATTAACATTAATGGTTAGTAGTGTAACTGTTTATAATATAATGCATAATTTACAAGAAGATAATTTACAACATTTATCATTTTTTGCTGAGTATGGTGTTTTAGCTATTGATGCATATCATACATCACCATTTCAAGTTTGTTACTTTTTTTTTTGTATTTGGAAAATGAAAATATTTGTTTATTATTAGCAATTAACATTTCTTGTACGTGATTGGCAATTTGAATATGAAACACCGTATGGTTTTGATGGTGGAGAAGAGGTTTTATCGGATCGTTTAAAGGTAAGAAAAGAAAATTAGTTTATAAAGCTTTATTGATTTTATTTGAATTAGATTCGAGAAAATCAACATCGTGATCTTGAATTAGTTCGTTCACGTTTACGTCAATGTTTTCGTAAAGTAAATTGTTTTCTTATGCCACATCCTGGTCTTAAAGTAACAAATCGAAAAGAATTCGATGGACGATTATCAGGTTAGAAGAAAAACAAAAAGTTATTTTATTAATTTTAATTTATTTTGATTGTTTTTTAGATATCGAAACAGATTTTAAAACACAATTACAATCACTTATACCAGAAACATTTAATATTGAAAATGAAAATTTTATTAAAGAAATAAATGGAGAACAAATTACATCTACGGATTTATTTGAATACTTTAAAGTACATAATTTCCAATATAAAAAGAAAAAATGTTAATTTTTCGTTTCAGAGTTATTGCGCTGTATTTGCTTCGGGAATTTTACCATCACCAAAAGCTATGCTTGAAGTACGTATCCATACATATTCTAACCTTTAAAATGTATAATACCAGAAATCTTATTGATCTGTTATAATATATTGGTATTGTTCGGAGCATATAGATTATATAATAACGTGTCAAAAAGAATTCATATCATATAGATTGTTGACAGATAGAAAAAATCCAATCATTTCCGTTTTTGACACTACTATTATTGATACTTAAGAATAATTATATCATATTGTTATTATTTTTTTTCTCATTATTTTCAGGCAACAGCTGAAGCTAATAATTTAGCTGCTAAATCAACAGCAAAAGAATTTTATATTCGTGCAATAGAGCAGGTAATAAAACTTCATAAATAAATATAATTAAAAGCGTCTGTTCATCCAAAATTTTTTATTAAAATGAAGTGAATCGTATCTTCCAACACTGTTACAAAGGTTTATTATGTAACACATCTTAATCGATTTTTTCTCCTTATCCCTATAGACAATTTCAGTCATATTCCCATAAGGCTTGAAAAATCAATGGATAAATAAACCTTTGCAAGAGCATCAAAAAAAATCTGACTGGTTTTATAAGTTTATGAACGCATGAAACTATATTTCGTTTTTTTCTATACAAATAAAAGCATTGTGGTGGTGATCGACCATATATTCATCCAAATCAATTAGATACTCTTCATCAAGAAGTTCGTCGACAATCAATTGAAAAATTTCGTTGTGCACGTAAAATGGGTGGTGAACAAATGTCCCAAAGTTATCTACAAGAATTAGAAAATGAAATTGCCGAACTTTACTGTAAGAGAATAAATTTCTTTCTCTACATTTAATAATTTCATTTTGATTTGTAGCGAATTATAAAAAACATAATGATTCAAAAAATGTCTTTGCATTCAGTCGTACACCAACAACATTTATATCAACAATGGTTATATGTTATTTAATCGCTGGTCTATTGGATACATTTTGGCTTGGAGGAATTAATTTTATATTTATGTTTGCATTTTGGGTTTGTTTTGCTTTATTATTTGTATGGTTATATGCAAAATATTCAGGAGAATATGCAGAAGTGGGCGAATATATCGATCATTTTGCTGATGTTGTTTGGAATAATGTAAGTTGAAGATGATCTATAATATGTAACAGAGAAGAAAATTCTTTTTTTCTTTTTCAGGCATTTCAACCCGTGTATTCAAAATGTTTACAATCTGCAATGCGTTCTGTACTTGGACATGCGAAAACTGATTAAATACTCTTCTTCTTCTTTTTCATTAATGTTGTGTTAATAATACAGCTTGTCATACTTTTTCTCGATATTGACATTTCATGATTTGTTTGTTTTTCTTTCGTTTATTCTTGCTCGAAATTCTTTGATTTCTTCTATGACTAGTCGAGGACTAGTATATTAGAAAAAAAAAGAACTCCTTTTCTTTTTTTCAATGCTGACTGAACAGTGTCGCATAACGTTTTTTTTTTCGTTCTTTTTCTTTCTTTTGCAGACAAGTGATTCACTCCCGTAGTTTGTTTTCTTTCGAGTGTGTATTTTATTTCTTCCTTTTTTTTATACATATGATGAATATATATGAGTACGAAGCGGTTCATTCAATTCTATTTTAAATCAAGATTTAACCTAATACTAATATATTCTTTGAAATCCTATCGCATGTGTTGCATCGACTATCGATTGTGCAATGGTCACATAAGTTTAATTGAAATTTAGAACAAAAAAATATAGCATTAGTTATACTTACAAATGAAAGGTTAGAAGTTACGAATATAAACAAAAGAAAATGATTGGTTAGAATAGTATTGTACAAAATACAGGGGTGTAACCAGGGGGTGTGCACGTGCACACCCCTTGAGAAAAAAATACCTGTAGGGGAGTACGGGGAAAAAAATTCCAGCGAAAACGAAAAACTATTTTCCTGCAGCTGTGGACGCCGCTTGGTAAGTCGGGCATACTTTATTGGAATATAGTAAGGCTCAGTTTTCGTATGTGTATAGAAGATAAAATGAACTTTGTAATTTCGATTCGTATTATTAATATTGCTTTAAAACTAATGAAAAATTCTTTACAGTCATGGTAATTAAACATGAAATAGTTTGATTAGATTTACACAAAACTTAAAATATATAATCGATTATAATCAATTGCTTACATTAACAATTTTCTGTGACTAACCGTAATTAAACATTGGTCATAGTCACAAAATATTTTTTGATGAAATTCGTCACACTGATGACGTCAATTTCATTTTTTCCTTTTTTTTCATTATTCTCATTATTCTTAACAACCAAAACGAGATTGTGATATGTTTCTAATGACATCATGTACACAAGTATGACTTGACTCATAAAATAAACATATTTCTACCGACTGTAGATTTCAAAATTCTCAAATAAATAATGGGTATTTTTACTAATTGCAAATCTGTCAATACTTTTCTTGCTAAACATGAAATTAATTGTTTAGTATACAAATGGTCATGAGGAGAAGAACAAAAAAACTTCTCTGTTATTTTAATCATTAGAATAGATTGATGAGATATCAACAAATTGATACCATCATAATCGATTAGATTGTAATGATTTCCATCAATATTACCTTCAATTGAAGGTAATCTTTATCTCGAGGTAATGTTTATTTAATTTTTCATTGAGCTACTTGAAAATATATAATCTTGTATCTTTTTATTAGTACATTATTAGCATTCGATGTAATTATGTCCCACTAAAATATATCATGATTTTCTAATTTTAGAATTAATTTAAAAAAAAATAAGATTTATATCGTACACTAAAGCCTGACTAAAAATAAATGAACTACCGTAAAGTTTTAAATTATAAATAACAATGTAAAACATGATTTAATTTAATGAATGTGTTATAAATAATTTTATCTATGAACATATTTTTTGTATATGTGATATATATATATATCAAGAAGATATCTGTTTTTCTTTTTATTTATCTAAAAAATATATAATAACAACCGTAGTATATGAGACAAACATAATCATAATATGTCGTCTGGTTATCATCATATCCAGGTAAAATCTATTAATAATTAATTTTCTTTTTTTTTTAATCTGGCGAAATAATTTTGCAAAAAAATATTTAGAGTATGTTGATTATTGATCACTTAACGACCTGGATATTTTGTTACAAAATGTAGATAGGCTATAAATATATCATTTAACAAATAATAATAGTTTATTTCATATACATATTTATTGAAGCAGAAAATTACTATTTCGAATAGAAAATTTTTCTTTGCTACTCGCACCAAATAATTATTAATATCTTTCGTAAAATTATTTTGCTTAGAAAAAAAACTGAAATCAATTATCTATATAAATATTAAAGATGTAAAAGTTTATGATTAATGTTCAATGAATATAAATAGTAGAGAAGAAAGAAATTACACGATTTGTTTTTTTATAACTGTCTCATGCTTGAGTTATGAATAATATTTAATCTCTTTTTTTCCTCTATGTCTGAATACGTAAAAATATTTACATTGCTTTTTATTATTGTAAAAAGTTAGGTGTACTTTGTCAACTACTCATCTAGATGAATTATGTTATGTACAAATATAAAAAAGCACGTGGAATCAATTTAGACTCATTATTTCAGAACATAACATCATTTTATTCTTTTTTTCTTCTTTCTTTTGTTTATGTGACTTGAGAAATATTCTTTGTTATTTTTCCTGTCACTCTTGCCTTAATGTTTAGCGTTGAATTAAGAATAGAAGAGAGGAGAAGAAAAAAAGAAGACATCAAGAGAAAGAATTAACCAGGCTACTACGACGAAGCAAACTCAACATAATGAAAGAGTGCTGGAATTATGTTGACAAAGAGTACGCTTATGTTTTTCTCGTATTTTATTGATGTTGATTAGGTGATTAAAATTTAAGAAAGTCATGCAAGTATTTCTTTTTATATGACATTTATATTTTCAAATAGATTTTTATGAACAATTGTAGAATAACTTTAGTCTATTTAGAGTGACATTCAGTACATTTCTGGTATTGATGTCTAGTCATTCGATATATTTAGAATAGTGACATAGATTTCTGTAGCAATAAATTTTTTGATAGGAAATTAAAAATTAACTAGTTCATTATATGGTTGAATATTTGATTGCCTGTGTTTTTGAACGATGACATGCAAAATTTTTTAATTCTTTCAGTCATTGCTTAACGCCATCTAGTATTATATTTTTTTAACAAATTTTTGACTATTTTAATTAATAATTTCTTTTATGATGAATGATATTTTTTTTAAAAATTATCGAAGAAAATTAACATAAAAAAATAAGCGACATCTATAATACATGTACAGTTGTATACATGTCTATAATATTGAAAATATTACAGACAGAAATCTGATGTTTTTATCTGAAATTTCATCATCTAAATATCATTTTCATTTACTCGATAAATATTTTCTTTGGAAATTTCCTTTTGAAAAATCATTCTACTTATCATTAATCAGTTGTGACAAAAATTAGTCTATTTATTTCGAATTAATATACTCAATTTGTTTCGATCGAATTATATATAAATCTAAAATTTTTATTTTCTTATTTTTTTATTTATCTTTCAATATTGTTGATTATTATTTTTTACTCGAATGAAAACCAATACCCTATGTAAGGTTAACATCACATTAAGGTTTTTGATCTTTTCGCCTTTTCGACACTTATGTTTCTGTTCTTCCTTTTATTTTATTTTCTAATGTCCTCTATACATGTATTCGTCATTTTATTTTTACCTTACCTGCACAGGTAGTTTTTTTTTGCTTCTTATTCATTTCATTTTCAGATATAAACATACGTTTTGAAAGAAAAAGACAAGGAAATAAATAACAAAACAAAAAATTAAAAAATAAATTCCTTTCTTTTATATTCTAGATTTTCTGTTTATTTTTTTTATTATTTTGTTATTATATTCTGTACTCTATGCATTGTCGAACAGTGATTTTCTAGTCTATATTTTTATTACAAAAAAAAACATGATGCATTCAACAAAAATTTCAACATCTAAACCGACTTCATCATCAACAACAACAACAAATACTGAACAGTATCATTATCCACCTATATCAACACTTCGTCGAGCTAGTCGACCAAGTAATATTGATTTATCCATTGTTGATCATAATAATACCCAACAAGCAAATGATCCGGGTATATATTCAGCACCAATATGTTATATAAAACAAACAAATAATCATCATCAACAACATATTCACCATTCATCTCAACCATATACAGCTACATTTCAATATCAACCGCAACAACAACAACAACAGCAACATTTACAATTACATTCACATCATCATCCTCAACAACAACAACCTAATCTTCATTTATATCAACAACAACAACAACAACAACAGCCGCAGCAACAACAAATACATGATCCATATTTACATCATCAACATACACCTCATACATTTCCATTACAAGCATCACCAAATCATTATCACCAATGTTTTTATTTCCCACCATCAACATTACAAGTAAAATAAAAATAAAAGATTTTATTTTCTTCTAATTTTTTATTTAAAGGTTAATGTAACAAGTAATGGTCATCAAACAACGAATACAAGTCAACCTTCAACACCAACACAAACACATAATAATCGTCTACATTCTGTACAGATTCAAAAACAACAACAATGGTCAAATCCAGTCCTGAGTCCATTGATGGTCAAACGAATGAATGAAAATGTTGCATCGATATCAATGGATGATGATGAAGATCCATCAGCTTCAATTGATGCTCTTGTTGGTAAGTTATATTTATGTTTATAAGTTAAAGAAGAGAGAAGGAAAAAAAATACCATAATCGCTTATTCAAAATCAGTGAACCATGAATAATAACCCCGGTTTTCGTTTCTCTGCTTGGAAAGAAAGAATCTTGTTTTTATATCCAATCAAATTGGACGCTGTCATTCATATTGATACGATATAATAAATTTATTATTTTTTTTTAGCTGATGTTGATTCAAATTCTCAAGATATACTTGGTGATCAACAAAATAAATCTCTTAATAACTCGAAAATTACATCAACAACTCCAGCAGATACAAGATCATTATCACCACATTTATATCTTCGTAGTGCATCACATATATTAACAACTCCACCTAATCCACTTGCATCCGATGATCATCCTGATAATAAGTTACCTATTGGAAATAATTTTCAAAAAACTTTTAGTCCTTTACCAAGTGCTGGTTTTGGATTAGCAACGACACCAAATAATAATAATCTGAAATTATCATCAACAGATGGATCATTTTTCAGTTTTGATGGAAATATACCTGAACAAGTACATTTAAAAAATACGCATAATGATAATATTGAAAGTACGAATCAAGATAAATTAATTCAACCATTAATTATAAATCCAGATGTTCGAACAAAAAAACTTTCTTCGAATAATTTAATTCACGATGATAATAGTAATCATAGTTCAACAAACAGTAGTGGTCATAATACTTCATCAAGAATCTTTAGTCAGATGTTACAATCTTCCGGTAATTTTAGAAGAAAAACATTTTGTTTTTTTAAATAAATTATTTTCTAGAACAAAGAAGATCACCTTCTTCATCATCACCACTTTCAACTGATGTTAAATTAACATCAATCGATCCCGGTAATAATCAAACAAATACCAATACAATGCCATTACAACAAGGTCGACATACGTGTACACATCCGGAATGCAACAAAGTAAAGAAAAACAATAGAATAGTTCAGGAAATAGGAAATTTTCATTATGAACTGCATATTTTATTCTAATCTAATTTTTGAATGAATTCGTTAGTCATTATATCATTGTCTTTAGATATTTGCAAATAAAAGTGCTCTGGCAAAACACAAATTAACGCATAGTCAAGATCGAAAACATAAATGCGCAAAATGTAATAAAGGCTTTAAACGACTTGATCATCTGTAAGTAAAATATATAGATAGTCACAATGAATATGTGTTTTTTTAATTCAGTAATGGTCATATGTTAACACATGAAGAAGAAAAACCACATAAATGTCGTGTACCTAGTTGTAATCGAACATATTGTGATGCTCGTTCATTAAAACGACATATTGAAAATAGTCATCAAGATATATTAGCTGCTATTCATGAAGGTGGACATGAAGAATATAAAAGATTTTTACCTGAAACAGCTATTGTTAAAACAAAAGATTTATCAATAACTAATGAACTTTCAATTGATTCAGTTGATAGTAATTCTCCTCGATCATTAATTGATAATGAACAATCATTTAATATTCGAACATCAACTGGAAATAAAATTCTAACAACTTATACATTTGATGAAGAGAAATATGTTGAATGTCAAATTTGTAAGAAAACTTTTAAAAGTGGTGCTGCACTTAATGGTCATATGCGATTACATGGTGGATTTAATGAAGTATATCTAAATATATTTTATTATTTGAAATGATAATATATGTTTATTTAGACACAACCAACACCGGCTTCAACTCCTAAGACACAAAAACCGAAACATACAGCAACAAGTACAAAACAAAAACGTATCAATTCACCATCAACTTCAATAGCAATTAAAAAAGAAGAACAAGATGTTCCTATGAATTCATCAACGAACGATCTTTATCATCAACATCAGTATCATCACCATCAACAACAATCACCATATTCAAGTGTATCATCCCCTTCAGATGTTCATCAACAACAATTTTATGATCGACTGTCATCGTCACGATCACGTTCAGTATCATCATCTGTTATTTCGAATTCAGCAACATCATTTCCCTCATATACAATTCAAAATCCGATGAGTGTACAACCACCAAACAAACAAATGCGAAAACAAAGTCCATTATCGATGCCTGGATTTGATCAATCTCGTATTAATAATTCAAATGGAATAATGCAAGTTAATTCAATTCCAAATCACCAGGTACTATAATAGATAACTACTAGATTACTATTAGGAAACCAATTGATACTATAGCAAACATAGTACATATTTTAATAACATTATTTGACAGATTAATGAAGCATAGCATATCAAGTACTTCGATTATTCTTGCATCGATCTAATATTTACTTATGTAAATTCTTAAGAACATTGAAATACTTAAGTTAGGAATCAGAATCTATTATAACGCACGAATAATCATTAATATACGAGACTTTAAAATTTAATTTAGATGAATGGAATGCATTCGCAATATTCATATCATCAACGTCCATCAAATTTTACACAATTTCAAGTAACTCCATCACCATCCATGCCAACAACGTCATTATCAACAAATCTACATCATCATCTTCTTCGTCAAAAAACTGAATTACTCAATCAAGATTTTCATCTTCATTGTCAACCATCACCTTCATTAGGTGATCCTATCCGTTGTACACCACCACCACCCCCACCGATACAATCATATTTTATTCCTTCAGCTAGTGAAAACAGAACATAAAGTTTTTCAAACACTTATTGAGCAATCTTGTTTTTTTTTCTAGTACCAAATTCAACTTCTGCAATCATAAATACACCGGTAACATCACCATATACAAATCCAAATGCTAGTCATGTTTCACCATCATCTCCATTACAAATGCGCAATGATAATCATGTTCATACAATACCTAATAATGGCATGCAATTATCACCAGCTATGAAATCAACATCATCATCACATTCATCAATATCATCATCATCCTCATCATATATAACACCTAAACAACGTATTTTGAATGCTATTAAACAAGTCAAACAAGATGATCAACAACAAATAATTGTAGAACCTGAAGAAGACGAAGATGAACAATCTTCATCAATGAAAATTGTTGCTGATCATGATAGTCCAATAAAAATAAACCCAATGTCAGGTTTTCTTATTGGTACACCATCATCTAGTAGTACAAGTTCATTATCATCTGCATCAAGTAATACACATTTTAATTATGATAATATTCTTCCACCAGTAATACCAACGAAACGTGAAAGTACTCCAAGTATATTTCCATGGGCATCACAATTTCGAAAACAATTAAGTATTAATACTGAAAAGATGGCATTAAATCCTATACCATCAACTCCATATACACCACCACCAATGTTAAGTCCATTTCGAAAAGGTCCAGGCCTTTATTATCGAGCTTTTTCTCAATCAGGAGAAACACCATCAATACCAACAACTCCTGCTATAACACCTGGTGGAGAAGATTCAACAGGTCCAAAAATTAATATTGGAAGAGACTATCAAGCAATTATACCTAAACTTCGAACAAGAATGGATGATTATACAGGTTAGTTATTAAGTACTCGAATACTGATTGTATATATTTTCATTGTAGAAAATGACGATGAATTATTATTTTCACCACTTGAATTAACATCACAAGATGAAAAAGCATTAGAAAAATTTGAACAATTAAATCAACTGAATCCATTTTTATTTTCACCACGTGTTTCACCAGTATCATATCCACTTGAATTAGTTTATATGTTATTACATGAATATAATGGTAATTTACAACGTACATTAGCTAGTTTACTTGAAGGTACAGCTAATGATATAAAACAATGTCGACCAATACATCGTTATCATTTTTCTGAATGTAATAATTGGACAAAAGAAGAAATTGATGCTTTTACAAGAGCATTACAATCGTCTGAAAAAAATTTTGAAGTTGTTAGCCGAGCAGTAAGTTATTCTTTTCATTCACTTATATATATATAGTTTTTTTTTGTATTACAAAAAGGTTGGAACAAAAACTATAAAACAATGTATTGAATTTCATTATATGCCAAAAGTAAATATATCTGCACGAAAAATATTATCAACAGGAACAAGTTCTGTTATGACTCGACGAAGAAGATCTCAATTAATAAAAACTAAACAACAACAATTAGATGATGAAACATCTTCATCACCATTCAGTGAATTTAAAATCGTATGTTATTTATTTTATCATTTAAAATCGAATTCATTTCTTTTAGGATGATGATAATTCAATAATGAATAATGATAGTTCATCTACAACTCAATTTACCTGTGATATTGATGAATGCTCAATGGTAAGAAAATAATGATTATAGAATATAGAATAATTTCTTTTGATTATTAGACATTTACAACTCAACGTGCATGTCGAGCTCATCGTAAAGAACATCGTCGAATAACTAACAATAATAATAATATGACAACATTGACAAATACAAAAACGAAGCCGAAATATTGATTTGAATAAGTGAAGTATTCTTTTTCTGTATATACATATTCTTTTTTTTGTTTCGTATTTTTTCAAACTATCAACAGTGATTAATTTTGATAAGACAACAAGACTCGAACAAACAATGTGTTTTTATGAGCACTTTACTTTCTATATATATATGTGTGTGTTTATTTTGAAAAAGACGTTTTTTTTTTTTTCTTATATGCCTTATATATTTTAAACGCGAGAAGTAGAAAAACGGTGAATCGGATCTCGGTGTGCGTTTGTGTCCTTTTAGTCAGATCATTTATTTGTGTATGCGTGCGTGTGTGTGTGTGTGTATTAAGTTTTCTTTCTCTGCACTCTCAACTACATCTAAATAGATGGATGTAGTATAACATTTGCTTCTTTTTTTTTTTTGTTTTCTTTGGCTATAAGTGAAAGAAGAACAGCGTTTAGATGTGCTTTTTTTCTTTATTTCTTTCCCTCTCTTATTTGTGTGTGAGTGAAAGTTTTTATGTATAAAAAAACCGAAAAAAACCTAGAAACAAGTGATTTTAAATATCAATTTTATTTCTACTATAATCAGGCACATCATCCATTGGTTTACCTTTTGTTTCAGGTAAAAGTAATGAAAATAAAACAACGATAAAAGCCAATATTGATGATGCATAGAATGTATAGGATGTATATTCTTTACTAACTGATGCATTCAATATTGGTGTTAGAATAGCACCAAAACGACAAAGTGCAAGAAAAAATCCATTTGCTGTACTTCGAATAGATGTAGGAAATAATTCCGGTACAAATATCCATGTTATTGCAGTTGTTCCCGATATTGAATATTTTCCAAATTGAGCGATGAAAATAGTTGCAATTGAATTATATTTTGTAATAATTGGAATAAGAAGAATACAAAGAATAGTTAAACTCATCATAATAATAAATGAACCTTTACGACCAAGTCGAGTAGAAATAAGTACAGAACTTGTTATATAACCGGCTGCTTCGACTACAGCACCTAGTAAAATTCCTAGATATGGCGAAATATCTAATGCAGCAAGACCATAACTTATTTGAAAATAAATGAGTGTTGTTGTAAAACCTATTAGACTTGTAATTAATAATTTAATTATTGTTTTTCGATTAGTAAGTAAATTAACAGACTGTTGAAAAGATGTGACAGTATTTCCACGTGATGATTTTTTTGGTTGATTTTGTAAAAAATCCTGATAATATGAATACCAATCTGTTTCTTGTCGTCCGTTTTGATTAGCTATTCGTCGTAAGATATGTTCAAGTTCATTATATCGTCGTTTTGCATACATATATAATGGTGATTCAGGCATAAAATATAGATAAGGTATTCCTAAAGCAATAAAAATAAGATTAGCCCATTTTAATAGTTGCCAATGACGTGTCAAATATGCAAATAGAGTAATAATTACTTCTCCAATTGTATATGAAATAAATGAAAGATTACCAGCAAAACTTGTATGTGCTGATGATGTTAATTCAAGCATTAAAATAAATACTAAACTATAATTAGCAGTAATTAAACCTGATGCAAATTGATTGAGTAATAAAATAATAAATCTAAATAGAACAAAAAATTCATTTTATTGAATAAAACTTTGTTTTTTGTAGAAATTAAATTACTTTGTATTTACTGTCATTGGTATCCATTGCATTATAATTTGAGTTATAAGACATGTAAGAAATAGAACAATAGTAACTATAACTGTCATTTTCTTTCGACCATATTTATCTGCTAATGAACCAATAATAAGTAATGAAAATCCACTAAATTGTAAAGCTGTTGCTAACCAACTTTTATGTGATTTATTTTGACAAACAAAATTCGCTTCTTCAGTAAATGTATGTCCAAAAATTGATCGATCATATATCCAACCATTTGGACAATTTATAAGTGTGTTCGTTTGATTTTCTATTTTGTAAACTATACATTTTTCCCATGTTTTTCCATCTTTAGTCTTAGGAATGTAGTTATTAATATATAATTCATGCGTATGATTTATTGGATTATATTGTGTATCATCTGGCCAGATATTATTTGGTAAACGACATCGATGATCAGGTTCCGCAGCACCAAAAACATAATAGAAAGATATAATTCCAAAACTCATTGATATCCAATTCATAAAAATATAATGTAAAATTTGAAATCGACCAAAATCACCACATTTTCGTAATATATTATCCAATGAGATGCCGGTTGTTGCCAACGATGATAAACTTCTATTAATATCTATTTGGTCGACCTATTTATACAAAAGAGAAATTCGAGAAAAATAAACAAATTATATTTACTTGTAAATTATTTTTATTAATATCAGTATGTATAGATTCAATCTCACTATCTTCTCCACTCATTTAGCTGTTTTTCGTTGAAAGATTAAAGGTAGATAAAATATTTATGTATATATCCATTGTTTTTATTTCGTACATTAGGTCACCTGAAAGCAAGAGAAAAAAAACTGTATTTCGTTATTTTTCTTCTACATACATAGAATCAGGCATGTGGCCTTCATAATATATTTTTTCTTCACAGAATAGAAATATAATATTTTTTTGTTCTGTTCTTGCTTGTCTATGAATCGCATTGTAGCAAATGACGGATGCAACATTTTTTTTTCTTCTAACCTCGTTCTTTGTTTTCTTTTAAAGTAAAATAAACGAGGTATATTTTTAGCATTGCATTACTATACAATGATATTAATAATATAGTATATTTGATGTTGTTCCATATCTTTATGTTTTCAATAGCGTTAGAATTTCATCTACAAAATTGCTATTCTACCATATGTTTTTTCTCTGACACATGTCTAAGAGAAATAACCTATATGTTTTGATATGATGTTTTGTGAAAAAAAGAGATAACTTACCATACTGTGACATCAGTGATATTCATATCACATATTATTCGAGGCAAATACTAGTATCAGCTGGAAGATCAACAACATATTTAATACAATATGACGCAAACCATTTGTTATGTATATCCTCTTTTATGCATAAAACTTGTCATTTTGTGTCGTAGTGATGTGAATAATAAAAAATCAGAAAATATCGACATCAAACTGATTCCTTTTGTTTTACGATTTTAATTAAGAAGTTACATTCGTTTATAGCAAACTCCACAAAAAGAGGGTGTATGTCACTCTTTTCATTAATTTCTATAAGCATATTTACATTACTTCGTTAAAAATTGCATTAATAATAGTGTTTATCTATTTTTGAACTATTATACTTGTTGTTTTTCTCATCTATACAATAAAACTTCTAGATTTATATATTATTATGTAAATATTATAAACAATAACATTTTCCTAAATACAATAGTAAGTTGCAATTTAATGGTAGCTAAAAAACATGAAAGAATTGCCGGCTGTATAAGCGACTTTGTATTTTAATGTGTTTCTGTAAGAATAATATTATTGCCGTTCAATTTCAATATATAAAATTGTATATAAAGACCATTTAAGTTATAAACAACCAGAAATGTGAATATAAATGTTGTATTTTCAACATTCAACCATAGAAATATACAATCACACATATAAACACATGGAAGTTTTTGTTTGAATACATATGATACCATAAAGATTTACTAATACAAGTAATAAATAATGTATTTTCAAATTGAAGAATATTTGTTTACTGAAAACTAGTATATTTGCTTATTGATCATTCGATCAGAACATCTCTTCTTATATGTAATCAATACATCAACTAGATAAAATAAAGTTCGAGAATGAGCATGAAAGGAAGTTGATTGTTTATTATAAAATTGGAAAACCAAATGAACTGAGAGAAACTGTTAAGATGGAAAAAACCATCTTTATAATAGAAAAATAAAGCAAAGACTAAAAACAATAAAACAAGTAAAATTATCAGTAGAAACAGTTACATACAAACGACGATTATTTGCATGTGGCAAGAATGGGAGGAATAATAGGTGAATAAGTCGTATTGAATAAGTTGATCAAATACGACTGGAATAATTCGTACTTGTTCACTTATAACTTGTTCACAAGTGTGTGGTTGATGATTTTTTTCGGGAAAGATCAATGTAAAATTCACCACATACAATTCATTATATCCAGATACTCGAAAAGAGACAGCAGATGAAACGGTTACATTCCCAAGTGTTTCATCCACTGAAATGTCAATAGGTCCGAGAAACGGTTGAGCTTCGTTCAGATAACGAGTATTGTCTGGATCATACAGTGGGATGGTAAAGTTCTTGGAACCTAGTGGTGGTGGTTCAGAGATTGTACTACAATTGAAGGAAACCGTGAAAATAAAATTACTAAACGTTGCCTTTTCACAACTGGCGTTTGTCACAATGAATGTCAGGTAATATGTAACAGAGGTACAAAGCGCTCCAGGCTGACATGGATACCAAACTCCACTGTCAGTTCCGGAGGCTGTAATGGTCTTGTTCGTGGACGCCGCAGGCAACGGCGGGTGGTAATGCAAATTGATTGATGCATCTGTACAGACTGCTAGTGCAACCAAAAAATCGGCAAGTGATGAATTAAAAATGCCGACTAGCCATGTTAGAATCAAGATTGGAGCACATAACTGCCGAAACATTGCGTCAAGCAGTGTTAAAATATGAATGATCTAGAAGAAAAAGATTAATTTGAATTGATAAACTCATGTAGACTGTACTAACAGACGGACAGTTTTAATTCATAATGTAATCTCACGTTTCCTGTAATATTTTCTAACGAGTGCTTTAATTACCATGATCAAGAGGGTATAAGTTAACTTCATAATAATAATTGGATGTTTGATGAATATATGAGTGAATATGTTTATGCAGCAAAAATCTCAGTATTAGATAATACTTGCAATCATTCTCTCGGGAGAGATGAAAGAAGGATATCTTTTATTATATACTCATTTATTTTTACTATTTAATACACATAAATCAGTATGATGCATTTGATTTTTTTGGATTAGTGAACGATGAGCACGAGAAAATAAAGCATGAATAAAAAAAGCACGTTTATTGTGTGATTATAAATAAATAGTATATAAGAGAAAACGTAGATATTTACGAAAAAAATTACGATATAATATTGTGTGCAATTGAGTTGAGAGTGTGAGTATTATATTTAACTCTCATTCACATCTACCCGTAAGAACGAATCTTGAAATGAGAAACTGTGATATAAAAGTATATTATTTTAGTACTGAAAATTGAACACAAACACTATGATGGTATTTACCTTTTAAAAAATCCCAATGGCGATCGACGTAAAAGAAAAAAAATAATGAATACAGTATTTGACATTAATCATAAACACGAAAATACACTGAATGGAAGAGTGACAAGCACACGATTAGATATATCTTTTTTTATCAGTGATCACTGATGTATAAATCGTATTTCTTTGATTCTATTAAAACAATATTCGAAGGATAAATGAAAATTGTCTACATCGATATTTTTCGCATTCTCCTATTGCAGTGAGCAGTGACGTCTAGATCATTTTTTTTCTTTTATCCTAAAGATAAAAGAAACAAGCAATATACAAGAGAGTTAGTGTAGGTAATACTTATCTTCATTGCATATGTAACCAAAGTTACATTTATTAATATAAATCAAAAAGAAAAACGATCGTGCATTGTCTGGGTCTGATCATTTAATGCAAAATGCGCAGCTTACGAGGTAGAAACATTGGTTCCGAGAGAAGATGTTTTTTTTGAAAGATATGAATAGATTTTCTGCCTCAAAAGATATCACATGAATAAAAGTTAAGGCGATTTCAGTTAAGTTAAACATGTTTTTATTTAATTTTAATACAAACAAGAAAATCAACAATTATTGAGTCATTCGCTCGGTTACTAGTTACTTTTTCATTCTGTCACTTAATACATGTTGACTATTGAAAACAATTCGCGTTGTTTTGATGAAACAAAACGAGAAAAGAACGTTTATATTAATATTTTGTCCTCCGTATACTATACCTAAGTAAAACGTGACTGTAAATAAATCCCAAATATATGTTTCACTCCTAATCAATCTCATGATACCTTAAAATAACATATAACTTTCTTCCATTTGAGTATAGGAATTTTTTTTATAAATACTTGTTATAAAAAAGTTCGTTTCTCAACACAAAATATCTTAATAGTATTTATCAAATAAGAAAGATAATTGTACACGGTGTTGTTTGCTGTCGTCTCTACTTAATAAATTTAAAACACATAAAATAAATATAAAAATTACTTATGGGGTTTTATCAAATTAAATTAATCTAGAATAGATGACAAAATGGAATATTATTAAAAGATGAAAAAAATACTTACTAAGGTGTTTCTTGATCTTGATTAGATACGAATTAAATAATTAAAAAATCGATATTTTTCACAAGTAAACAATATACAAAGTTCTTTTTTTTTGTAATAAATAAATAGATAGATAACTGATATATTACTAGAGTTTCTTAATCCATATTCTCTCTTAGTTTTAAAAAACTACAAGCAAACAACTTTTCAGTGTGTTCTGTTTGTTCGCAGGGCTGGAACATTTAATTTAACATGATTTAATTAAGTGTTTCCATTTAATATTTAATTGTAAATGTTAAAATGTACATATTTTATTTTAAATTAAGTTAAGATGAATAGTCCAGTCCTATTAGCTCCTATAGAATTGATTTTTTTTCTTAGCTATTTGATAACAGTTGAAACCTATAAAATAGAAACTAGATTTTTATCGAAAAGAATCCTTTCGTATTTAGTTGGGTGTGGGTGTGTGTGTTATATCTATACCACACCGACCCCTTTTCTGATTATATAATTTATTAATAGCAAAAATTTTGTTATTCAACAATAAATAAGCAAGATACATCATTTTCTAGAAAGAACAAGCGCTTTCCTTATCTTATTTTTATTCGTAATATGACGATTGTGTAGCACGGATACTATAGTATGACTCTAAATATTGGCAGTGAGTCACGTCTGAAGGAAGAAAATATCTATTCAGCTACACATAATACGACAGAAAGGAGAACTCGTGTTGCTTCCATGATGAATAATATTTGTTCGCCATCATTCGACTGTATACATATGTGTAAGTTATACAGTGCATATTCTCATGCTAGTTTTCTTATATTCTCGACACATCATTATATTCATTTATACATTTCGGATAAAGAAGTGCAATAATTGATCCGATTCTCTTTAGATCAGGTATATATGCTCTTCGCTTAGAGTCACATCGTCAAAATTAAAGAATGCTGAACAACTCTCGTATAAGAACTATAATGTTTGTACTAATAATCTTTATTTTTCTAATATTAGTTTCGGCAATGAGTGTAACATTCTTTGTCGAACATCAATGACCATATTATGCACTAATCATTATATATTTTGCTTTTAGATTCAAAATCAAGTGTACAGATGTTTAGTTTAGAACAGTTACCGAATGAATTATTACACTATGTTTTATCTTACCTTGATTCTGATGATATTATTTACAGTTTCTTAAATCTAAATATAAGATTTTACACTTTGTGTCTTCCGTATATCGAACGATTAAATTTGTCGACGACTAATAACGAACAACGATGGAATACACAGAATTATCAATTAATTCCATCATTAATTAAAAGATTAAAATTGAACGATACACAACTTGATTGCATCTTTGACTCTCCTACTGATGTCCCAATATATTTCACGCAACTCCAAACAATAAAATTAAGAATTCTCTTACAGAACGAGCATTACAAACAATATTTACCTATATTCAAAAAAATCCTATCTTCATTAGTATTGGAATATCAAAATGCCACATTATTTTCTAAAATTGATCATGAAATTTTAACAGAATTTATCATTGATGATTCCTCGACAGTGCTTAGTAGCTTGACCATTGATGGTATATGTTTATCGATTGATAGTGGAATTTTTCAAATATGTCACACATTGAAACGTTTAACATTATCGGTTGAATATCAACATCATTTATTTATTTTATTAGAATATCTACCCGAATTAGAATACTTGAGTATCGGCATCAGAGAAGGTAAATTGAAAAATCGTTCATTTCTAACCAACTTTAGATCAAATACTTTGACATCTATATCCTCGTATGAAATCATACATAGAAGTTGAGAAAAATAAAGCGAAGAAGTTTACTTGCCGTGTAGGTTGATTGCAAGACATCTGATTTGAGAATAATAGATTGCTATTTAGAGGGTTATACCGTTTTACTTTGTATCAATCTAAATAGATCTATTCACATAATATAAAAGTTTACTATCAAGTTTTTTATTGTTTCAGGTAAAGCAGGTAAATACGATTACAATTATTCAAAAACAAAGACTCTTCAATTAAAACTACGACAACTTATCATATCTGCCAATGATATTGATTTCAATGACTTGAATCTTCTTCTTCGACAATGTCAATCGACATTAGAAATATTAAAATTGCGTTTGAAAATTGATTATATCATTGATGGACGAATGTTAGAACCATTGAAACGACCATTGAAACAATTTTATTTTTATTTTTTCTGTCATTCGCTTGCTGATCCGTCTGTTAATACAGATGATTTGTTGTCATCGTTTCAAACATCTTCCTGGTTACAAGATCAGTCTGTAATGTTTTTTAAAAATTCATTTTATCAAACTTATACAATCGTTTCACCACCATATAATTGTCACAATTTTAATTGTTCATTAACAAATGAATTTTTAAATTATCGATTAAATAATCGACATGAAGACATGAAAATGCCACGAATCAAACGAATATTTCTAAATGATAAACAACAACCTATGTATACTATTCGATTTTTTACAATGTTGCAGTCTATCTTTATCAATCTTCAAATATTAGAAATTGGCTCTAGTTTTCATCTCATGGAAAATGATGATAATAATAATTATTCTTGTAAAACCGACACAAAATTAACTACTGTTCATACTTTGATTATAGTAAATAATCAAGATCATCTTAATGTTAAACGTTTATTTCGATTATTGCCGAATCTATACCGTCTTGTTATTGACTATGATCTGTTAGTGGCTAGTATATATGATTTACATTCGGTTGAGAGGCAAAAGAAGTGTCAGTATCAACAATTACAAGAAATATTAATTCATTTCCAACCGAATCAACATATCGAACTGGATGATGATTTTAAAAATAGAGTAAAACTTGTATATGGTGAAGCTAAAATATTGTCATAGACTAACTTCGAACTCATTTGTATTCATATTCAAAGTTTTTTTAACCAAGCAAACGCTTAAAAAAGAGTTTTAAACTGAGCAAAATAAAAGCATCATGAGGGTGGGTGTGAGTAATGAATGAGAAGGATACCCACGCCCTTTTATTTCAACGAAAATCACAAGCAGTGCTTTGTTGATATGCGCGTTCAATCTGTTTATACTAATAATAATTTTATTTGACGATAATTTATTAAAAAAAAAAAAAGCATGGTTCGTAAAAGATCGGTTCAGTCTAAAAGTAAAACACGATAAGAAGCCTATAAATGACAGTTAGCTCGTCAAAAATATCTTGATATAATCCGTGTCGAAAGAGAATTTGAAAATTTCATCATATTATTCACGATATTATTGAAAAAGCTGTGCTGGTAATTTCACGTCTAGATCATAAACATGCAAGATAAATACAAATTCAAAAGTACAAAATAATAGAAGTTACTAAAACTGGGTGTGGGTGTCAGGTGAATATAGTATCCATACTCACACCCTCAAGATATTTGTTCTATTTATTTAGTAAGAACTATATTTAAAAAACTTCAATCTTTATTTAGTTTAATTGTTGTTGAATTAAATAATAATAATCATTCGATAATTGATACATTAAAAAATATTTATAGTTTAACATTAATTGATTTATCAATTGCTAATAATGAACTTTTTCACTTGCTACGAAATTATTTGACTAATATATTAAACAAATAGTCTAGTGATACTATTTTATCTGATAAGGATGAATATTTATTTCAAGAAATTGTTGAACGCTTTTGCAAAATGATACAACATATAAAAACCGCGAATCAAGTTTTAACATCTCTATTTCAAACGTGGTTTTTAAATGAATTATTATTTAAAGTAATAGCTTCACTATTAGAAGATATATCCATAAATTCTTCTAAATATTCGAATCAATTCGATTTTCTCAAAGTGGTTTCGATTGTATTAGAAATAATCCTAATGTATTACTATTAATTGATCCTATCATACATTGTCTTTGTTCTTCGACTTATATCAATACATTCAAACAAATTAATATTAAATCTCAATTAACAATTATTAATCAATTATGGTTAGATAATATGGTAAATTCTTATCAACAGTTCTATGAATTATTTTTACCCACAATTAATCAATGTTTTATATGACAGCATTATTACGTTATGTTGCTTATTATCCTTCAACACAAGAATATTTAATAAATAATTTAAAAATTATTGATTCTATATTAATTCTATTGAATAATTATACTTTATTAGATAATATATTAACAGCAACAGAATATAATTCCAAAACAAATTTAACTGATTCAGCTATTTCATTTATATTTAATTTATCACATGATTTCAATTTTTAACATTAATTAAAGAAAATTCATATTTTTCAAAAGATATTTTTCTTAAATTAAAATATGCAAACATTGATCGAGTGAAATTACATGCTTTTATGATTTTAGCAAAAATATTAAACGAACTAGATATTCTAAATTTAGATAATATTGACATATTAACGACTGTTTTTATTGATTATTTATACAAAGCAATTAATGATCCATGTCATAGTTTTCAAGATGTTCCAGTCGAACATTTATTGACATCTTTAAAAGGTATTAGTTTATTTTTGTTGGTTAATTTTCAGTAAAATATAATCTTTGATTTTATATATTTAGCATTTGTTCAACATGATGAAATAAAAGATGGGATTGCTAAACAAAATTATTTTGAAATTTTAATTCGTTGTGCAACTCAAACAGATCTTCATGCTGGTTTAGTTCTACAAACTTCATTGGAAATTATTTGGAGTTTAACAT
>CAJNOI010000312.1:70378-82705 GCA_905250115.1 Adineta steineri | reverse complement strand
TAATATCGATTTTTTCTAAAAAACGGTTTTCGAGGTATTTCGATGCGAGGAATTCGAATCTAGAGGGTGGATGTGGGTGTTCTTGAAGTCATTGAAGAAGATAGACCTCATTTTCATACGCACACTCTCAGTTACATCCACCCACACCCACACCCACACTCACCCACACCCTATAGACTCAAATGTGGAAATATATGTTCTTGTATGTTTATATTTATACAACATAACATAATCATCACTATTATTTTTCATTTCTTAATAAATTTTTACAGGATTGAAGTTTTATATTTATATTCTTATAAATATAATAAAAATATTTTAAAATATGGATAAAAATTAAGAGAAGATGCATTCATACTCCCAGTCACAAAATCGTCAATCAAAAAGTTCCCAGTATATTGAAAACAAACAATCAGATTCATACCAAAGAGAAACGAGAAAAGCAAATGAATGCCTGATATATGATGACATTTTACTCATGAAGGCATTTTTCACAATAAATAATAAAAACTATTAGAAAAGATATTTACTACTAATTAAAAATATTGGATTCTCATTTTGATATAAGATGATTACACATTATTTAGTGTAAAAAATACATTATTCAGGTAAAAATAATATCATGCTGATGAGAAATCTATATATCTGCAATTTTTTCCAAACCGTCAAAGATCGGTCGGTCTGAGTGATTCCAACGATCCGGATCGGTACCAACTTTGGTGGATGTGAATATGTGAGAGTGTTAATATAAGTGTGGGTGTTATATTCATGTCATACCCATACCAAAAGACATTAGAACCTTCCTTTTATGTATACTTTAGTACCACATCATCATATAACAATTTTTCTAAACAAAATTTCTCTCTATACATTTTACATATCAGCTTTTTATAAACATAAACAAAAGTCGCCATCATACAACTTAACATGCTTTTTCGAATCATACTATTTCATAGTTATAATATAATCAATCGCTAACCTTAAAATATACATCTTTATCATATTCATTTTTTTTCAACAATATACTTTCATTTCACCTCATACCTTTATGTTATTTATATCTTCTCTATCTAACACAAGAAAAATATCATTCAAACAAATCATATATTAATTCAACAACTCAGGTCAGCATTCTTTTTTTTTCAAGATCTTCAAAAATAAAATACTTCATTATATGACTATTCATTCATATACTATTGACATACATTTATTTTCAAAATAAGGAGAAGCAGAAGAAGAAGACAATAACAAATAATACATTCTAATATTCTTTTCTTATATCATCAACTCAACTTTATCATTCATTAATATCTATTCTTCTCTCCACCATATTACAAACATAAAATCTTCATCACACTATACAACTATAATCATATTATATTCAAAAGTAGAACATTTCATATTTATTCAACTATCTGTAAACCTTGAAACTCATTACTCTACAAATTGCATACAAGTGTATCATAAATTGTTCTTATAAATCACTAAAGATAACTCAAGATCTCTTGTTTTTTTTCTTCTCTTCTGTGGTTGAAAGCATATTATAAAAATGATAAGAACAACTTGTATTCTCTCAATTTTGAGTTTATAAAACAGAAACAAAAGATTTCTTTTACGATACAGTTTTTTCTTCATAGATTGATCTATATATAATGTGAGAAGCATGATCAATCTAATTTTCAAACTTTTACCTAACCATTTTTGATAACTTTTCCTCTTTTTTTAAATTGATAGAAAGTGTCATTCTATGGTAAAACTAGTATTTATTCTTCTTTTCTCTTGTTCACTTCTACAAACGAGTGAACAACAACGATACACTCCTAATTGGGAATCACTTGATACACGTCCATTACCTAAATGGTATGATGAAAGTAAAATAGGTATCTTTATTCATTGGGGATTGTACAGTGTTCCAGCTATGTCTTCCGAATGGTGAGTTTATCTTATGACTTACTCAAAATATATAAATATATACAAGAATTATTTGTAGGATGTGGTGGAACTGGAAAGGTACCGATCCAAGTCCAACTCTTGTTGATTATATGAACAAAAACTATCCACCAGATTGGACTTATGCAAATTTTGGTCCACAATTTCGTGCAGATCTTTATAGCGAGAATTATTCATGAGATCTTTAGTGCACATCATCGATTATTCCTCTACATTCTAGATCCAAATGAATGGGCTGACCTCTTTGCTGCTTCTGGTGCAAAGTAAATCAATACTTTTCATTCTTCACATGCACAACTATTTCATATTCTCTTTCTTTCTCTCTCTTAGATATGTTGTTCTCACTAGTAAAGTTAGTTTCAGTTTACATTCATATTACAATAGTAATTAAATTCTTTTGCTTTTCTTTTATTTCACTTTCAAAAATAGCATCATGAAGGGTATGCTATGTGGCCATCAACATATTCATTTAACTGGAATTCAATGGATGTTGGTCCAAAACGAGATTTAGTTGGTTCGAAACATCTTTCTTTTCTCATCTCTATTTTCTCAACAAAATACCCTTTTTTTCTTCTTCTTCTTCTAAGGAGAGTTAGCTACAGCTATTCGAAATCGAACAAATCTTGTTTTTGGTTTGTATTATTCATTGTTCGAATGGTTTAATCCATTGTATCTAAGAGATAAATCTAACAATTTTACTACTCAATACTATTCAAAAGTAAGTGCTTTACTATATTTGAGAGATAAAATATTGATCTGTGTGTATTTATAGACAAAAGCAATACCAGAACTAAAAGAAGCTGTAGAAATATACAAACCTGAAATAGTTTGGTCAGATGGTGAATGGGGTTAGTTCATATTGATAGTTATTTATTGTTCGAATCTATTTATATTGAATTTATAGAACCACGTGATACCTATTGGGATTCGACTGGATTTTTAGCATGGTTATACAATGATAGTCCTGTGAAAGACACTGTTGTAAGAAAGAAATTGTCTTTATGATTAATGATGAGAGAGTGTCGAGATGATTCTCAATAGGTTGTGAATGATCGATGGGGTAGTGAACTTTTATGTAAACATGGTGATTTCTATACTTGTTTGGATTGTTACAATCCAGGAATTTTAATCGAACATAAATGGGAAAATTGTTTCACAGTATGATAAAAAAAACATAGTATTTCTTGTTTGTAAGATTTACTTAAATAGATTGATAAAAGCTCTTGGGCATATCGTCCTATTGCTAATATTGAAGATTATATGACAATTGAAGAAGTACTCAAACAAGTTGTCACTACAATTAAGTTATTTTTATTTTTTCTTGAAAACGTTGACAAGAAGATATTTATTATTATTTTCTTGTTTAGTACTGGAGGAAATGCTTTGATTAATGTTGGTCCTAATATGCATGGAAAGATACCACCAATATTTCAAGAGCGTCTTCGACAGATGGGTTCATGGGTGAAAGTGAATGGTGAAGGAATCTATGGTAGTATACCATGGAAATATCAAAATGATACAATAAATTCTGATGTTTGGTAAATCTAATTAGATAGAGAGAAATATGAAGAAGTTTCTTACTTTCTTATTTGTAGGTATACATCATCAAATGATGGTAAATTTGTGTATGCTTTTCTTTTGATATGGCCAAAGAATACAACAGAAATAATACTTGGGGCTCCTTTGAGTTCATCAAGTACAGTTGTGAGACTGCTGGGTTCAAATGGTGATTCACTTCCATGGCGTGTAGCTAGTGGAACTCGTGGTATTGTCATCGATGTGTCGCAGGTCGAACTCCATTTACTTCAAAGTCGATGGGCATGGGTATTCAAATTAGAATATCTATTACCCGAGGATATAATTAATCCTACTCCTGGTCGCAGTTCTCCTCTTTCTTTCTGTACTTCTTTGCTATTCTCCGCGCTTCTATATCTCTTTTATATAGAATTGTAAGCGTCAATTTTGATATATTGATAATAAAGATAGGTAGACAGATGAAGATTATAATTGATTATAGATACAGAAACTGATTCTGGTGTATTTCGAAGGGTGCGAATGTGGATCTGCTTCTTATTTAGTACGCAGTAATTGTCATAATACAACATCCATATAAATATCTTTTCACAGTCGAAAACATACTTATGTTGACTTTTACTTCTATAGGGCAGCTGTAGAGAAAGAACAAATGATCTGTCATCCTAATATTAAAACGAGAAAACAATCTCCAAAAGAACCTTGCTTCTGAACTCCATTCTTTTATAGTTGCATTTCTCGTTACCGATATTAAATGCTGCTATCTTTATTAACATTAGACATTCACCAAAAAAACAAATATCGATCAGCAATAAAATTGCTGTTCTGCGTAAATTGATTGTTTTTCGATCCTCGAGGGTACCTCAGGGTTGAAAATGTTTGAAGAGACTGAAAATCGATTGATTGTCACATACTCTAAAAGAGAACAGTATTAGTCCATTAATAAATGAAAGATCAGATGGTTTAGTATTCAGTCAGACTGGTAATCCAACACATTGATTGTGAACAAATATTGAGAGAAAGAGTAGCGATTTTGCATTGAATAGACAATAACTTCTGTAAAGTGTTCATCTGTACTATTTAATCATTTGTCATGATGCCGATGTACAATGTGGTACCATAAACTACATATTTGCATATACTATAACCAGCATTTCGTTTTGTATATGTAGCTCTAAATAAGGGATGGGAGTGAATATATTTTCTTCATTTTATGTACATACTGATCTGACTCACACGGTTATCCTCAAAATATTTTCTTATTCATTTCGGTCTCTACAACTTCTGCCAATTTCATAATCAAACGTGATCATTAATTATAAATTATCTAATATTTCTGAAGTAATTCTAGAGATATTATTATTATTTACATATCTATCCAAGGAGAGAATAACTGAATCTTGGAATCATAGAGTTAGTATGATTCTTTCGGATTCCAGAGATTCCCACGAATTCCGGAATTCCCAGATTTTGTCCTTTCCCCCTTGTCTGTATCACATATTAAGTCATATAAAATCATAGTTTTGAAATCTATTTATCGTATGTTTATTCAAAATATGAGAAAATATTGATGTTGGATGAAGAAGCCTGCAGAGAATGAAATATGTCGCCAGTATCTAAGGATAAAAGAGAAGGTGATGATGATGATTCATATGCAAATAAAATATATTCAATAGAAAACAGTCGGTTAGAATTTCGATTTAAAGTTATTAACACATGTTTAGAAGAATATTCAAATATCTCTAAGGCGAGGGTGTGCGTCTGTGTGAGCAGCTATAGTGTTTCAGACCCAGACCCTTAAATCGATAGTGTCATATAAAAATCAAAATAAGTTGCACGACGAAAAGATTTTAGCACATTTATGTAGAAATTCAAGGTGATCATAAGAGTGACGTCTGCCAAAACAAAAGCAAGCTCTTCAAAAAGTAATGATTTTTCGACTGATAACTCCTATTCCTTTTTCTGAAAGAAAGGGTTATAGTCTCGTTAAATAGGGTCATTAAAATGCTTAAAGTTTGTTTGCATAATCCAATCAGATTGTAGCAAATTCTATATATTTTATTTTAAAAAACAACAAGAATACCGTTATCGAGGTCGAGGAATTCGAATCTGGTGTTAGTTTTTGAAAATTTTTGTAAGCACCAATTTTTTAGACAAAGGACCACTTTTTTACAAAAAAAATTTTTTGTTTATAAAGTTAGATCAAAGGTAATCAGGGTCGGGGAATCAGAATCTGAGGTCAATTTTTTTAGAATTTTTTTATCCCTCATTTTTTTACTCAAAGAATAGGTTTTTTAGGAAATTGTTTTGTTGAATCCGGTAGGTGTAGGTATTCACTTGTTAAACATGTGTTTAAAAACTATTTCTAGCAGATTCAGAAAAATCGGGTTCAAACGGGACCAGCACGGGTACCACTTTTAATACGCAAGAACGAGACTAAGGTAAAAAACCCTATCCCGCCGGACCCTAGTTGATAACTATAATCGGATTTTTCGGTTAAATTGAAACAAACAATTTTAAGAAACGAGCAGTTGTTTGAAATCCTACTGTCAAATGGTCCTAGATTTTAACTGTATAATAATATTCGAAGTAGATGAAGATCTTTCCTATGGCACACTGTAATTTACTTTATTCGTAATAGCTTACAACAAACTTCTTCTTTCCTTAGTTTCTTCTTGAGAATCATAGTATCAAATACCTAGTATCTTTCTAAGAGAAATTCACCCCTTAACTTCTAAGCTGTACTAATAGTAGAGGAAATAGTAGGATTAAATACAGAAACGGCTAGACGTTGATTTTGAAGGTTTATCCTAAGTGTAATAAGTGAGATTTGGAGTTTTATGAAAGATTGCTAAATGATTCGGTTCTTGAATTAAAAAGAAATGTTTATTATACATTCGACATGATAAGACCTATTCAATAAAGGACTTGTCGATGCAAACATGGCGTTATTTGTTTGTTCTGGTATGAGCTGGAATAGATATGCAATTGTACGACTCTAAAAAATTTAGGAGCTGTCTGGGATGATATCATTTTAAATGAATATCTTTCTGTCAAATAATGATGTTTCGAGGTGATCTCAAACATATCCCAGTTTGGTTGTGTTATTAAACTTGCTGAATACACTTTGGAAAGAGAATCAATTTTTTTCATAACATCAATTTTCCTGATGATTCAGGAATATTAAGGTTACTTTGCTCAGATTATTTTGAAAGTGTAAGAATTCTCGAATATGCAGCAGCACAACTCCTTAATCTCTTTGAATTAGGTCAGTTTTTCAAAAAATGAGATATACGGCTGCGATTGATCCTTTATTCCTCAAATTAAAAATGAACCATGTTCGATCAAGATTTTATGACGAGTAGAACCTGTCTAGATTCCCTTTATTGACATGTATTCAAAATCAAGATTATTTTTAATGATAATCATAGGAAATTTTCTTTCAGAAAAGGGTCAGCGAATCCATCGGATGAGCGTTACTTGTGTCTTATACAAGAGCATTGTCCTTCAGGCAAAAACGTACTGGTGATTTATCTTTAAAAAATATAGTTAGAACAAGAAGAAAAATTGCTAAGATTGAATTGAAAACGTTTCTTTCTAAACAGTTCTCGAGTTCAATTGCATCACGTAATTCTCCCTCATCTCGCTCTATCTCTTTTTGGTCTAAAACCAAAAAATTTATGAAATCCTCCTCGTCTTCTTTACAAGGATTCATTCTTCCAAACAATCAAGGATTTGAGAATGATCCTCAAAGGATGAGTGATGTGGCAGCTGATTATTATGAAAACCTATTTAGCGAACCCGAAGTCTATCGTCCTCATCCATATACTGATATTCCTTGCAGAGCTGACTGGGATAATGAAGATGAGGCCATACCTATATGTAGCTTAACGAGGTGTTGGAAATTGTGCGTTCTCGCAAGAAAAAGAAATCTTTAGATCCAAACGGTTTATCTAATCACATGTTTAGCTTCCTTCCTCCTATGTACTGGTCGTTATTACTTAAGATTTTCAATAATTCTCTCTTGCATGGTATCTTTCCTTCCAAATGGAAAGATTCTCGTGTTCTGCTATTAGCTAAAAAAGATCATATTTGCAGCCCTGATGCTACGCGCCCTATATCACTTATCGATTGTTTCCTCAAAGTGAACGAAAAGATCTTCCTAACAAGGTTTAATGAAGTCCTGCAAAAACGTGGACTACTACCCGATGCCCAATCGGGATTTCGTTCGAAATTCCGATTACAAACTAGAGTTCTTCTTTTCTTTGATCAAGTTCGTAGTCTGATGTCTAATGGTTGTCCAGTAGCATCCGTTTTCGTGGATTTCAAGAGCGCGTTTGATGCTCTCTGGTATGATGGTTGTATTGGCAAACTGAAATTGTTAGGAATTCCTAGGGCTTATCGGATTTGGATCAACACATGGTTGAGGGATAGGCGTGCCTTCATTGAGATTTGTGGTAAGCGGTCGAGGTGGTTCAATATTTTCAGAGGTGGACCTCAAGGGTCCATCTTTACTCCGACTCTCTTTATCTGTTATCATTCCGATATGTGCGAATATCTGAGTTCATGTTTGAGCTTTATGTTCGCTGACGACCTTGCAGCTGTTCTAGCCGGTTCTATTGGATTGAAGTACTCGCTCCAATGTTTAAATCTCGAGAAGAAACTCAAATATTTCTTTGATCAGTTAGAATTTTACTCTGTTTTAACGGTTCAACCGTTAAATTACAATAAGACACAGGCTATTTTTTCATCCAGAGTACCCGGATATCCTAAGTTTGATCTGCGTTGTGGTGAACATCCCATCAATTGGACAAATCAGTTAAAATATCTTGGTTACGTTGTCACGCCCAAGTTAGGTTTCGGCCTTATGATTGAGCAATCTAAGCTCAAGATTAGACAACGAATTGCTCAAATTAACTCATTTAGGCTTTTTCGTAGGACCTCCCCTTCTCTACGCAAAATCCTCTTCTTCTCTTATGTCTATCCTCTATTCGTATGGTTGTTTCCCTTGTACCCACTCTTTACTGAAACACAGCAACAAGACTTGAACCACTTCTACTTCGTTTGCCTTCGTAGAGTTCTCTATGCCCTGCACATTAATAATGATCTTTTTGCGTTCTGTCTCAATGAAAAATCCCTTGAAGACCGCTGTAAAAACTACTTCGAAAAGTATTTCGAAGCCTGGTCGGATACGATTGATGGTAGACTAATTTTCGAATTAGCTAACGTCAATTTCTTCCGGGAACAGTGGCTTAAGAATAAATATCCAGTTAAGGGTACTCATAGAACTAAAAGATTCATCGGCCACACCTCTGTTTTGGAAAAATGCGCTACGTGGTGCGCAAGTATTCCCCCCAATCATTCCACCATCAACTATGATATTGATGATGTCATGACCTTGGCCGATTTCCCTGAATCGTTCTGAAGTTTTTTTCTTTTCTCCTTCCTCTTGTCTTCTTCTTCTTTGGATCTTGTTACTGTTGTTGTAACAAATATGTAACTATGTATTACATATTCTTGTTTCTCTCCTCTTTGTGTTGATCTGTTTTGTTTTTGTACCTCTTTTGTTACTGTCTAATGCTACTCTTCTCATATTTATATATACTAAACTATACTATTTTTTTTTCTATTTTCTTTCTCTCTCTTCTAACTCAATCATGTACTGTAAGGACCTTTAAGGTCGTCAGTCTCATTCTGCCTAAATAAATAAAAAAAAAAACAAAATATGCGTCGTCTTTTATACAAGTGACGTGAGCTGGCTGTTGGAAATTTTTCGTTGAGATAATAGATAAAAAGGATGTCGTTTAACTGTTTGAATAGAATATTCTTCTTCTACCGACTCTTATCTAATATAGCAACATATACGCCATTTTTTTCTTTTCATGATGAAATGAATTACAGTCCCTACTATGTAACATAAAACGCATCATGACTTTCAATAAATTTGTTCATTTGTATTTTTTTTCATGAATGAACTAGTTAAACGTATAAGATTTCACAGTTTGAGAGTGATTCTCAGAATTCTAAGATTCAGATTTCATATCCCTGAAAAGGTTACTCATCAGTTGGCTTTAAATCTGTTGTATTTGTGAGGGAGAAGATGTGTAGATAGCTACGATGATATTTTTTCTCCAAGTTGAAGGACTTTTCAAATGACTTCAATATTTTTTTTGATATAAAATCACAAGAATTATCTGCAGACGAGTTGTGGACGTAGATGTAGGTGCCGATGAATGAATAGACAGCTCTTTCCTTTATTTATGTATCTATTCAACCACACCCACGCCCTCAAGATTTTCTTCGAATACCGAAGAACAAGATCAAACTGATGCCGTCTTTATTATACTTATATTTTTGAAGCCTGTTGATATAATGCAAAAGAAAAAAAGAAAGTTCAAAATAGTATTGTTCGGAATAAATTAGACGTTGAAATGCATTTATGAAAGAATCATTTTTGATTGTGTTATAGTCACATTATTGCTATTGATATTATCTGATGACTTCTCGAACTTGCATCAAGGTAAATCCCAAACGATTTTGACCTGTTCCGTTTCCACCATCACCCCAATAAGAATCATTTTTAGTATGTTCAACTAGAGTACGATGTCCAGTTGATAATAATATGTATTTAAGTTGTGGATGCTGCGTAAATTTAGCCATACATGCTCTAAACATTACCTGATCTTTAATATTCTCCCAATCTGATCGTACTGCAGAACGATGGTATTGAGCATAGTCAAAGACTTCTCGAGGCGTGGACAGTTGTGAAATATGTATGACACGATTTATGTCATATGCGAACTTTTGTGCTTGAAAATAATGTTCGTTAGTAGGCCAGATAAATCCATCGAGTTGAATAGGCGCAGGATAAAAGTTGCCAAACTCACCATATGGTTTATCAAGATCGTAAAAATGAATAGGGGAAGAAGTATGATTATGATGCATGTTGATTACTCTTGTACAACTAAAAGTATTTTCAAATTTGTTATTTGTATCTAGAATTCATTTGAATGTTAGATGAATGTTGTAATGCTAAGTCTTCTTATATATTATTTACTGAGACAAGAATAAGATTGATTTTAGAAAGGTTATTTTTCTTTTTGGGATATTAAGTTTAAGTGACAACAGAACTATGTCAACAACTCTATTGTAATTCATTTTATCAATAGAGATATCAAACTAACAATATATTGATAAAAAACTATCGACAAGAATACATTAACATTCGACGAATATAAAAATAGAAAACATAGAAAAGACTAGAGTGCTTTTTAGCACTACACGACTCTATCGAAAGTAGGTCAACTACAGACATTAAATCACTTTATAACATAGCAAACGTAATGAAACGAATAACGTAGACGCTCACGGTGTATCTCTCAACTTACATTACTCTTGTATTTCAAATACAATTATTCATAACCGACTATTTGCGCTCAAACTATTACTTGTATTGTATAAGAAAAAAGATATGATCAACTTACTTACGTGTTTCAACGAAAAAAAATGATTTGAAAATGGTATACAGTTTGCTATTGAAGTATTCATTTTTATAGCTTCGTCTCTCTTATTTTTTTCTCTTGTTACGCATGAATTATTTTCTGTTTTGACCTACTAACGCGATTTTTCTTTTTCATTCAACCATGTTTATGTACAGATAGTCACATGTGATGCGTTGTGAGTAATTATTACTTGTTTATACACCACAAACACGTAAAAAATCGAAAAAAAAATCACGTAGGCTGTTTATCTTGAGAGTGAGGGCTAAGTAAAAGAAAATCAACAAAAAACTGATGAATTTTTTTGTAAGTTTTTAATTTTGTTTAATTTTTAATATTTAAGTAAAGAAAATAAGCGAATAAATGGATTGAATTACATGAATACACATATGGATGAGTAAACCACTGGGTAAATAACAGGAGAAATGAATGAGTTGAGCTGAAATGGAGAAGAAGCAAGTTAATAAGAAAATGAAAACGAACCTTTGGATTGAAATGAATAAGAATAACGAATAGAATAAGTAAAGATTTTTTTGAATTTATTTATTTTAATTTTATTTTAAATACAATAGATTTGAAGCGATGCGTTTCGAATTTTTCTTTAGGCTATATAAATATCTTCTTTCATTCTACCTTTGTCCTCTACTCTCATCTAATAGGATAATGCCTATTCTTATAGATTGAACCGTTACTATTCCATTGCGAGATTTATCTCTATTTTCTTTTAATCGATAAATTCAAGTCTCTTGAAAGAGTTATGAGAATTGTTATAAAGGAAATAAGATATTAAATTCTATGTTAAATATTCTTGATAATAATTCAACAATAACTATTGATTCGAACAAATTAATCTTAAATATCAATTCAATCGTAATGGAAAGCATTCAAAACAAAGTAAGTTGAACAAAATCTTTTTTTGTTTAGAATGATTTAACAATGAATTATCAATTTTGAAGTGTAAAAGAATTTATATTAATGATTTATAATAAATAATCTTTGAATTTACAATGTAAATATTTCTTTGATACAACATTGGAAGGGTGAGGGTGAGGATAAAGTTGTGCATGAGTAAGAGTAGTAGTAATGGTAAGATACTCCGTTGTCATTCCCGTGAGTTCCAAGATCTTCGAACGATCATCACAATATTGTTTACAAAGGAGCAAAGACCAAGTGAAAGTTGTTATTATGATCATTATAGCTAGACATGAATTAGCAGTTTACCCTTTTTGATTCTTTCACTGTAATTGGATATCACATATAAATATAGTTTTATCGATATGAAGATGAATATCGCCGAAAATATTATAGACTGTATATCAATGGTTTGAGAAACACTTCATTTCTA
>CAJNOI010000312.1:42249-70368 GCA_905250115.1 Adineta steineri | reverse complement strand
TATAGACTGTATATCAATGGTTTGAGAAACACTTCATTTCTAATTATCATCAAACATGATTTCTATATTTAATGTGTTCATAACAGGGTGGGTGTGGGTGTAAGTGGGAGTATTATTATCAAGTCACATCCACACCCGCAAGTGTATCATTTTCATAGAATTAGTATTCTCATTGTTACCTTTTTGTATTTATTCTGTATGTAATGAACGAGCAAGTTGCTAGATATATAGGATGCAGAAAAGTGTTTGTAGCATATTTATTTGCAGAAAAAAAGAAAGGTAGTAAAACTGATAAAAGTGAACCAGCTACAAATTTATAGGTGAGGTTCATGACAATCTTTCTTGTTTGTAAAGATGCGACACCATTATACAAATGAATCTCTCTTAACGTACTATAAATCTTAGCCACTAAAGCCACAACTGACCTTACTAAGACAATAATAATCAGGAAAATAATTATCATAAACACAACAATAACCAGTAGTATTACAAGTACCAGTAAAACGACTACTAGCAGGATCACAAAAACCAAAACCAGCAGGATCATAATACTTACCAGCACAATAAGTAGAAGTAGTATGACAATAATAACTACCACCATCATTACAATAAAGAGAACAAGAAGTAGTATTTATAGAAGAATTAAACGTGCCAGTACAAGTACTAGCACAATAAACAGCAGTAGTAGTCGTCGTTGATGCTAAATAGAAAATCGAAAATAGTCGATATGGAATAATTTTATTTTGCCTTAGCAAGAACCATTCGGAACATCTAAGAAAATTTAAGGGTGGCTCTATTACATGTACTAATATGCAAAACAGTGTAAGAATAAACAGTTTCGAATAGTTGTATCTAATTTGCTCACCTTAACATTGCACTGAACTAAACTGTTAAATTACGACAAAGATATGAAAATTATAAAAACTTTCGAAGAAATTCTCATTATTGAGTTGTTGATATTAGAGACCTGGCATATATCAGTAGTTATCTGAAAATTATTTTTCAGCAAATTTTGAAAAGCAATCTGCAGAACATATATAAGCTCTTGAAAAAACTTGCTTCATAGGGCCACACAAAAAACATGGACATACTCGTTTTGGTTGTCGTTGTTGCAGTATTAGTTGTTGCCGTTGCTGTTGTAGTGCCTGTTGAATCTTTAGTATAAAAGAAAATTATTCCTACTGATGAATAACAATATTTCAGATTTAATGAAAAACTAACGCCAATAAATTCGAGCTATTAGACAAAAAGAATCAGTTACTCTTCGAATATGGGTTGGGAGAATAAGCTTTCTAATTCATTTTCGTTACTATATTAATCGTCGTATCTATAATATAGAAAAGGGATTCTCATACTTCTGTATCGGGAAACTTCTGGTTGACTGAAAAGTAATCATGAAAAAGCGTGAACTAATCTGTTCTTAAAACCATGATGATTATTTTTTTCTTCTTATATCATCCTTATACGTTGAAAGATTCATTAGCACGCTCATTCAATTATATTAATCTGATAAGTAACGATTTTTCTCAATTCTTGCGCACTCTCCACGGTTTCATATCATGTATATTGAAGAATTAGGTAGCAAATGGAGTGACGGATGGTTCTGTAAGAACAATACGAAACTTTTATATTGATAAGAAAACTGAAAATGGTTTCGTAAGCAACTTAGAAAACTTTCACTATAAGATATATCGAGCTCGAGACGTTGTATTTGGAACATGTGAAGCTTCTACTTGAAATCATTTGAAATGTTTTGCTCACAGTACGAACTATGAAAAGAATTCTGTCTACGTTTCGATACTTCAGAAAAGCTGCGCATTTGTTACAAAAGAAGGTTCGGTACGGCACTTTTGTTTTTCAACGTGGACTAAAGATTATATTTCCTTCATCAAAGCATTAGAAAATAGTTGTAAAAGTTTTAAAATAACTTATTGAGTTATTTCTTTTGAAATGATGTAATAGGAAAAGTACTTACGTAAAGTAAGCACAAGAATCGCAGCAATGATGGCTGCTAGGAAAGCGAGGCCTATACAACAAGAGCATATACACCAAACAGGAAAACCAGCCATACGCCTTCTGCGTTTGTTTCGACTAAATATGAAAAGGCGACAATGAAGGATTAATATATGTTAAATAGCTTCTACTCTTTGCCTTCTTACTTATTTCTTTTTGTCGTATCATTTATAATACCAATAGGATCTATTTGTGATCGACGAATTGGTAATTCATTATTAGACAACCACTTAATACCATTTAAGCTTTTCTTTACCTGTAAAGAACGCGTATATATATATTTTCATGGGTAATTCAAAGCGACTTTCTCAAGTTCATGCTCACTTTTAACAGTGGTTGATCGTATTGAATAAGTACAGGAGTATTGGCGACTTCCACCCTATTCTGTGAGCATAGTGACGAATTTTGAAAAGTAAAAGATTGATTTGCTTGTGGGCGATGGTAACGAGTAGTTGAAATGGATGAGACCTGTTTAGATAAAAATAAAACAAATATATAAAATATCTAGGATGCTATCATATCAGACCGATAGTGGTTTCTCGGTGATATTGTTCGAAACACTGCTGGTGGATGGTCGAATTTTTATAGTAATGATGTTGTTAGATTTTGTTCTTGCTGGTCTTGTATTATTTTTAAAATTCTGATGAAGGGACTTCGATGGTTCGCTAACACGTTTTACGTGCCGTGGAACAGCATGTGTAGCTGCAGATTGAACCGAGCTTACGATTATTTTATTGCCTTGAATCATGTCTATTCAATATTTTATGACTTTACTTTATTTATTAAATGAAAAAAATATTCAACATGCGTAATAATTCATAGAAATGTTATTATATGCACATTCGGAGTACCGTCTCACTGTATGCTCTTGCAGAACACACGTGAAGCCGCAATAGTAGAAGTCTCTTCTACATGAGTTATATTTTATTTATTGAAAAAGTTATTTCAATGCACATATCTTCAATTTCAATCAACAATAGATTCTATAATGTAATCAGATCAAACAGAACTGTATTATAAATATATTTTTCATTATTTGAATACTTACTAGTGCTTGATAAAAAGTGCATTTCTTGTCACGATTCTTTGTTTCTTTTCATGTATATATATACAAGTAACGACTCGCTGTACCGTCGACTGCAATTGATTCAGAGATTGTCCTTAATCACTTTTCAACTTAAATCTATATCTTTTAAAAGCACTCATACAATACATAATCATCTTTGATTGTATTCTTTTCCAATGTTCATAAGTTAACATTCGTTCTCTATAAATCAATAAAATGATAAAAACATTTTAAACAGCGTTTATAACAAATAATCATTTCTCTTTCGCAATAAATCATTTATATATCTTTCTTTGTTTTTTATATTGTCTTTTTTAGATTTTAGTTACACATATTATCACATCATGTTCATTTCTCAATATTTACAATTTTTATAATACTTTACACAATCATAAAAATAAACTCATAACAAATAAATGTTCATCATCAGAAGATCATTTCTCGTTCTTTTAGTTATGAAATAAACTCTCATCTCATGAATTATAACTAAACCGTTTGAACAATTATTTCTTTAAGTAAGAATTTTGCTGTTTCTAAATTTAAAGATAAAGAACTATTCCTTATTTTTCCATAACAATAAATCTAAAAAAATAAGAAATAAACTCCTTTTCCATAAACTACTATTAATAACATTAACTAAATTAGTTTTATATTTGATGATTTTATCTAAAATAATTTTTACTCTGTCCAAGAATAATGTTTTTCAGAAGATAATGAAAGTAATATGAAAATAATAACTAAATCTTTTATTTACTTGCTAAGAAATGTATATAATGAATAAATTTCTTATAGAAAAATGATCAAAAAAATGATCCGGTAAACATGAATCTGTTTCAGTGATGCTTTCTTTCACTTCCGTTAATCAAAACAAGAACACATGACTGATGATGTTTTCAACTTCGATTGAAGAAATATTATAATTTTAGATGCTATGAAAGAACAAAAGAAAAGAGTATTTAATGAGAATGAAAATTATACACATAGTTTTTTTTCCACAGAAAACGCTTACAAAATAAATATTTCAACACATTTAAATGAATAAACAATTTAAAATAAAAGGGTTGCTTTTTTCATTCCAAGGACACAACCAAGTGCTGAGAGAAACAAGTTTATGCTCTTTTAACTAAAAGAAAAATGTAGGAAGTGGTAGAAAAAAAAGAACAAAGAAAAATAACCCATTACTGCGCGTATTTTATTTTTTCCATTGATCACACCAAAAGTAATGCGATCTATCATTGTCTTGTTTTCAGGGGCGGTGAAACGTGTTGAATTCCAGTGCGACTCAAAAGTAGCTTTTTACATATTAGCAGGAGACAATACAAATGAATTATAGATGGAAACCCACTGTTAGACTTTTTTTGCTTATAATCTAAAGTTTTAATTTCAAATAAATGATTGAAAGAGCGTACTACTTATCTGCTTAAAATTTATGTAAACATGAAATCCAGTTTTATTTTGCAAGACGAATATAATAATCTTCGAAATACACTGCGCTTAACTCGTAATACCAAGTCATTGAAAAAAATCTGTAAGCTAAAAATTCGGATAAATACTCGAATCAATTCGTTTGACACTGTATTTTAGTTGCCACATTTCCTGATATTTCAAAAAACTAAAACGGATGAATTTCACTAAATTTGTGAAAGAGAGTAAGCACTCGAATAAAGCGAAAGTTCTGATGCCTTTTCATCGCATAGTTCTGCAACTGGTTTAGTACACATTACTTCATGTAAATAAGATAAAAGATATCATTATAAACCACAAAAATATAGTTAGTTCGAATATTATTATATTAGTTTCCTTCGTCACAACATATAAATAAATGTGTTAGAAGTTCGAAGTATAGCGTTGAAATAATATTCATATAATAAAAAAAGTATAAATCAATGCGCAAAAAAATATCAGATTCATAATTTAAGTGAGACTGAGCCAACAGAGGTCAAATTCTAGTGAGACTCAAGTCTCACCGAGCCTCTGACTTCCGCCGCCCTTGGTTACGTTTGTTATATAAGCGTTGTGAAATAAACGAACGAGAACTGATCAAATTTATAGTTACCAACTGAAATAATTCTTTTCTTTTTTTTCAAAAATCTTGAAACGCATTTTCTTTTAGTATATACAGTCATCAACTAAAATTCCAAGATTGTTTGCGAAGAGAAAAAAATGATTTAAAAATCTCAACTTTACTGAGTTATATATATGATGAATGAAAAGAGAAAAGAAAATGAGAGTAAACAAACCATGCTACTTCCTTTTTGACAAAACAAAACATTACCTCTGGCACTTAGTTTTAACAAAAAGCGTTAACTAAAAAGAAAATTATACAGCTCGAAATTTCCAATTCATATTTGTTTATTGATGTGTCATGAGTCAAGGCGATGAAATCACCTATTTACCTTCACCGACCAAAATTCACCGAAAATGAGCTTCGCCAAATCGATTGAGGGTGTGGGTGTGGGTGTGGGTGTGGGTGAGTGTGGGTGTGGATGAGGGTGAGGTACGTGTAGATGTGAGTGTGGATGAGGGTGAGGTACGTGTAGATGTGAGTGTGGGTGTGGGTAGGTGCATGATATCTATGGTATCTACACCCACACACACTTACACCCACTTCCTCACCCGATACACTTTATCAATATATTCTCAATAAAATGTATAAGTTTTCATTAATTATCTTAATTATATTCAAACATCAAATTTTAATTTACGACAAGACCGGGTGCGAGTGAGGTTAAGAAAAAACCTACTCATACCCGTACACCCCACCCACACCCTTAAATATAAACTTTCTCTGCATGCGAGTAGTGCCTGACTATTTATTCTAATTTCGAATGATAATTAAAATATAAGCAATCAACATGAAAAAACGAAATGCTATGTTATACGATTGTTATGCGGAATGTTCGAATTTGCATTGGATTTAAAATAATGTTTGTATCAACCAATGAATGTTGTTCTATAAAAGAAAAAAAGATATTATATTTCAAAAATAGTTCGGTTTTTCATTTGAATAACTTACTCGTAGAATTATTCGTTTGTAGTAATAGTTCATCATTATCAGTTAACCAATGAAGTCTATTCATTTGAGATAATTCTAAATTAGCATCTAATGTTAATTCTAAATTAGCATCTAATGTTAATTCTAATATTTTATCAATTGTTCCAATTGATTTAAATATTGATTGTAAATTAATTTTAGTTGGATATGAATATTTTTCATCTTCATTTAATTCAAAATAATGTTCAAGACGAATAAGATATTGTTTTTCATTCAATTGATCTAATGTTAATAAATGAATATTTGAAGGTAATATATCGCTTAATGCAGACCATGTTTGACGATATAAATTTGAATAATTCATATAAGATGAATTAATTAATGCAAATATTACAAGTGGAGACATGAATAATTCTTGTGAATGAATACGATGATAAAGAGCACTTGTTTGAGGTGAATCAATATTAAGAAAATGTTTTCCACGAACAACAAGACCTTGACCAAATGCAGATTCATTCAATGCTTCACCAACACCCAAATTATCATCATAAAGTAAACGTCGATGTATCATTAATTCAATTGAACCATCAAAAAGACTTGCACCACCTTCTGAACGATCTATAAACAAAAAATTAAATTTAATATTCTATATGATCAATATTCTATATTTTATTCTACCAGTAAGAATGGTAAATTGTCGATTTGTTTCATTAATCCATATACGGGAATTAACTGGATAATAATTTCCACTAACTGGTTCCGTAATTGTATAATTATATGTTGGTCGATAATTTCTTATTCGTTGAAGAACTTCTCGACCATTTGCATCTGTATAATATTTTGATTGACTTTTAATATCTGTATCATATCGAAGAATAATTTCTTTTCCAATATTATCATCAATTGCAATAGGACCTACTGTCCATTCAATTTCAATATCTTCTCCTTCATCATAAAGATTAATTTCTTGACTAATCCATTCATTAAAAATAATAATTGCTGTTTGGAACAAGTTCACTTTTAATACATTTTCTAAACAACAATACTAATTGAAATAAAAATACAATGAACGTTTTGTAGATATTGGTTTTGCATCTTCTGTTACTGGTCGAAAGATATAAGCACCAGATGCTTGAAAATCAAATTGAGAATTATTACCAGAATAACCCTATAAGATAGACAATGATATACAACTCAACTTGATTGAGAAATGTAATATTAATATTCTTTTGAAGATTTATAATACGTTTTAGATTTCCTTGTTCATCAATTTCAATTCGAAGATTCTGTAAAGAAATCAAATAAAATATTTCATTTATTATTATTTTCTCTTACTTGATTTTGTAAAATACATATTTCATTTTTAGTTATTTCTAATTTTTCTTCTTCTTCTTCTTCATTCACTACAAAACAAAATCTCAAATTGAAAAGAAATATAATTAAAATCTAATTACCTTCAAAGAAATATGTATTAAAACCCAATGCTGGTAAATTATATTTAAAAATCAATTGATTTGTTGCATTACTCATTCGACCAGGTATTGTTTTCGTTGAATTTGAAATTGGAATTAACTCAGAGCGAATTGGTCCGCTAGAATCACGAACTGTATAAGATCTCGTAACAGGGACACGTAAATAACCAACAACTGGATGACTTATTGGATTCCAAAGTATTACTGTGAACTATTCAATCAAAACTAAATGACTATCGAATAAATATTTCTTTCTTGTTTTACTTGTTTGGCGTTTTCAATTGTTAAACATTCACTTATGTTTGTTATTTGACAAAGAAATTGTTGAATTTCTACTGTTGATGATTGATTATCTTTTTTTAATAGTTTTGGATAAGCTGTATTAATTACATTCTAAAATAATGTCAAATAAGAATGAATTTATAATTAAAATATACAGACAAGTGCTGCATCAATTCCAATGGATAATCGTTGTGCATAATCATTTGCTACATGTTGTTTTTCTGTTCCACTAACAGCATCATGATGTTGAGCAATCGCCATTGCTTCACCTTTATGTATAATATTAAAATAATAAATGAATTAGAAGAAATTGATGTTTTACTTAAACTGAAGATTTGATTTCGTAATTGACTATTAGAGAATGTATTTAGTTGTCGTATGACTTGTAAAATATTATTTGAATAACGTTCAAAACGTTTTAAAGCTGGTCGTGATGTAAAATATCCTGTCCAAAATCTATGTGGATGATGTGCATGTGGAAAAAAATCATCGGTTTTTGTTATCCAACTACGATTCACTTTATTTAATGCATATAAATAACACGATGGAGTAGAATAGAAAACATTGACATTACTACCATTCATTTGCTTTAGTGAAATTTAATAAATTTTTATTTCGTTGAAATAGAATTGAAATATTTCTACCTGATCATTGACATATTTGATTAATTTATCTAAATTTTTATAATTTGCCAATGCATTTTGATATTGAAAATCACCACCAAATGTCATTATAATATGATTAGTTGCATATTCCATTGACTCATTCTGAGCTGTTTGAATAAATGTTTGAACACGTTCTGGTACATTATAATCTGGTAAATTTACATCATCCTATAATAATTAAATAGAGAGTTAATATAGAACATGTGAAATCTATTCTATAACTATGATCGGGTCATCTGGAGCAATAAAATCAAACGAGAATGTTGCTGGAGTTGAATATCTTCGAGGTAAAATACCAGTAAATAACCAACTTTGACGATCTAAATTAGCACTTGCTTTCCAAATCATTTCCATTGATTTTGTTGAATTACGCTTTTGTAGATCTTGATAATCAGCACGACCAAAAAATAAACCATCAAAACCCATCTAAGGATAATTTATATACACTTTTTTAAATAAAAAAAATTGATCGACCTGTGCCAGAAGAGAAGCTTGTTCACGTGAATGACCAAATGGATCGATTTGCCAACCAATTTTTGGTCGACCACATTCACCAAATTGATCATTTAGAAATTCAAGACCTAAACTATGTTGATCAATAATTGAATTATAATGTGTTGTTCCTTCGTCATTCATACACCAACCACCAGAACTAAATTCAAGACGACCTGAATTGACAAAATCTTTAACTTTATTACGAATTTCATCTGTTTGTTGAAGCCACCAACGATAAAAGAAAGCCATTTCAATATAGATAAATCGTCGATGAGGATTTTCATCTAATGCGAGAACAATTGAATCAAGAATATATTGAACTCTGACATGTTGAAGATCGGTTCGAGCTTAAAAAGATTTTATTCAAAAAAAAGGAATTCAAAAAGCAAAAAAATTCTACATACATCCATAATAATATTCATCTAATGTTTTAACAAATCCAACATCATCATGTGAGTGTGGGACAAGATGAACATTGAGTTTTGTTGCATCATCAAAATTACATGTCTAATAAGATTTATTCAAATTCACTTACATCATAACCACATTTATTTAATGATTTTTCTGAATTCGTCAAAGTGATTATATTAGAAATTAATAGAGATAGACAACAAATAAAAAACTTCATATATTTTATATCGTAACTTTATTATTCACACAAAAAAATGTGTCTCGTTTACAAGTGACTATCTTTTTTGGTTTTACAATCAATCATATATAAGGAAAGCTAAAATAAAGAAGATATTCTAATAGAAGAACAAATCTTGTAATTAAACGATAGAATAGAAGAGCTGATGTGTGTATGTTAGAATTCTTTTTTAAAATATATTATTAAAGGTATTAGTTAATGTTCTAACTGATCAGATGATCAATATTTGTTCACTTGTTTATCGAATCACTGTTAGATATGGTATCAACATCGTTAGAATTGACTAGGGTGTGGGTGTGAAAGTAGATATACCTTAGTACACCCACACCGACCCACACCCTCAAGATTGAACAGGTTTCACAAAAAATTGACACAAAATCAATGCATTATACATAGTTGGTCTTGTTTTTATTTAGATGAAATGAATATGAAAACACTTTTTATGATGTAATGTCATTCTTAAGAAATGAAGAAAATAAATCTAAACTTTTGATCGACACACAGGGCACTGGTCGCTTCCAACTAACCATGTTCGAATACATGATGAATGAAAATAATGACTGCAGTTTGGTAAACCATTCACTATTGCACCTTTCACATAAGTATCGATACAGATAACACATGAATAGGTCTCCTTATTAACAAATTCTTCTTGAATTGTCCAGGTAGGTAAGTTTCCTGTAGTTGTTGAAGATACAGAAACAGTAGCAGTAGTTGTAGCAGCACTAGTTGAACTTGAAGTGGCGTTGGCGTTCAATCTTGCTAAAGGATTCAATACTCCATTCCTACGCATTTGTTGAATTCGATCTTGTCGTTCTTTGTGATGTTTAACAAATGTACCTGAGGAAAAGAGATAAATAGAAAAAACATATTTTCTTGTGTGATTCGTGCCAAAGATGGACTGATCGAATCTTTTTTAACTCTGTAAGAATCGACTCATCTCTGACTTTAACGACTAATTTTTCAACTCACCCTCGAAATTATGCCATGCCATCATAATACCTTCATCAGTAGGTAAACCATTTGTACCGAACACTCGTATTTCAACAACAAAGTCTGTATTAATTGGTCGTTTACCATCACTTCGACGATTACGTACACTCACTCTCAATTTTGAATTTGGTACTTCCCATTCATACATATGTTCACATGTAGTACTCTCAAAATCAGACCGTGAAATAAATTTAAATAAACCAACTTCCTTAGCTGGTTGTGTTGTGCTATCACTTCCATGATAATTAGCAATATTTCTTCCAGCAAGTTTGATTTCATCGTTTTTTTGTGAAATTTCAAAAAATTGTTCAGCTTTCAGAATGAGTGTACGTTTTTCACCGGATTGGATAACCTTTTTTAATTCTATATGCACATCATTATCAACATAAGTTAAATTTATATGTGGAGCATGAGCACCTGCACCACCAGAAAGTCGTATTCTGTTGCTATCATGTCGTCTTCTGTTGTAAGAAAATCGGTGAGACATAAATTTCGGCATAATTTTTGTTTAAATATTAAACTTCGTATGATATTTCACTTGAAATAATGTTTCAGTTTTGAGACTGTGATGAAATGTGTTTGCTAGATTTGTCTCGCCTTTTATATTCACCTCTTCTTGGGAAAAAACCCAACAAAAGTTAGTCACAACACGTCTGACTGCGTCTTTTTTTTGCTCCTTTCCTTCCATGCAAATATTTTTCTTTTTTATAAATAATCAAGTTAACAAGAATACTTTTTTCATTTTTATTTTTGAAGGCAAAAAGAAAAATAAATTATTAACAGAACATAAGAAGGAAAAATAAATAAAAAAATAATTGAGGAGAGGGAAAATGTAGGGGTAGTTATTTAACGGTACTATTTATTTGCTAAGTAAAATTTATATTTGCTCAGTAAATAATTTAAATCTAAGTAGAATAATTAGACGCTAAGTAAATATAAAGCTTCTCAGTAAAAAAAAACAATTGCTAAGTTAAAATATTAATATTTCAGTAAATTATTTTTTCGCTAAGTTAATAAATTAAAATCATAATAAAAAACTACATTTGGTCAGTAAAAATTTAATTACTAAGTAATGTATTATAAAGACAAAGTAATTGTAAAATGTCAAATCAAAGTTTCTTTACTTCTATGATGACGTCTATATTTTTCCACACCCACACCCAAGATGCACTTGAAGCTACAAACAGGGTCATCAAAGATGAACACACATTTAGAGAACGACAACCACTTTCAAGATTTTTTACTATTGCAAATGACATTGTACATAATTAGCTTAAATCTCGTAATCCAAATCAATCAGATCCAGTTGTGTTTTCAGCAGAACCAACGATTACACTTAAGAAATGGACCGATGCATATCATTTCGCAAAATCGTCAAAGTCAGTTTTGCAACAACCATCAAAAAAAAAGGTTTTACTGATTATTATATACCATCTGGAAACGTAGAGAATGTTACAATAAATGAAATTCATAGATATAATAGGAAGAAATGGACATCATTTGATCAATGTAAAGATATTCATTTTTTAATATGGAAGACAAGTTTACCAAACAATGTACTAGAATGGAAAAATGGAATTTGTAATTATCCAAGTTTCTTCAAAGAATATATTTGCAAACATATAGTTGGCATGGCAATTAGGGTGTGGGTGTGGGTGTGGGTGTGGATGTGGATGTGGGTGTGGGTATGAACTAAACACCTTTCCATATTAAAAGCCTTCGAGAGCTTCTAAACTATCGAGCGCTTAATGTTTTTGGAGAAGACCTCTGTTAGGTTCTAACATTTTCGAAAAGTTCAGGTACAAACATTTTTCTAAATTATTAACGGATTTTAAGAGTTTTCAAAGAGTTATCCGAAAGATTTCGAGATTTTAATACTGACTAATGAGAATTTAACAGATTTTTACTTAAAAAAATCCTAGAATTAATAAAATTTAACTATGAAAATACCAGTAAACATTTTTAAAAGATTCTTCAAAAATTCTTAAAATAAGGGAGATTTCTAACGCTTTTCAAGTCAACTCCTTCAGGACGAGTTTTTGTTAAGATAAAACATGTTTTATTCTTTTTGTTTCTATTCTTCGTTTCTTCATCATATTCCTTATATTTGTAGTCTCATTCTCCTGCAAAACTAAACGCATGAAGAATGATACGGTAGTAGTACTGAGACTAAATTAGATATTGAAATTATATATGTGGTTTTTCTATGATTCTATTCAAATATTTTAGACACTGATACTCATATTATTTTTATTAAATAAGAAAAAAAAATAAGTAAAAAAAAAGCAATAAGTTATAATTGAATATTTGTGCAGTACTGTCAGATAACGTATACTGAATTGTCGCAGCTGTATCCGAGGACCAATCTCGTGGTGTTGAATCTTCTCCACTTGTTTCTAATGATAATGATATGTTTATTGTCATTCCTAATTGAAGAGTTGGTCGACCGGTATCTTTGTTCAATAAGAATCCTTCAAATGGTGCTCGCATTTCAAATTCATTACCTTTTTCACTTCGAGAATAACTAATTATACCAGTAAATGGTCCAGGTGCTTTGTCTTGAGTAAAACATATGTAATTATTACTATACGGACCAGGTAGTTGATATGGTCCATCTAAACATCGTTTACTTTCACTTTCAGTTGGTTTATGTTTCCAATAAATGTATTCCGTGTAAGACTCATAAATTGCTGGACCAAATATAAATTGATTCCTTTTATTTTCATGTTTTAAATAATTTACTTCCGTATCGTTATTAGCGGCATGATTGAGATAAACATCTTGATTAAATGAACCATTAAAAAATTCGACTTCAAAATTTCCATCAAATCCTGGTGCAGTTGGATGATAACCACCTCCATGTAACCAGTAACCTGTTGTATTATCATTATCAATATCAACTGTAGCTATTACATAATATCTTCCAGCTGACGATTGTGATGGATCATTTTTATTAAATTCATTTGGTCCAATAGAAGTCTTACCAATAACTCCACCATCAACTACACGATAATAGGCATATAAAGATGTATCATCGTGAGCTATTTTAAATTCAACTATATTCACATTTGGATTATAAATATGTTTTGGTATAGGATCTGGTTGACGAGTATCTGTATCATGACAATCAGGAAATTTTAGGGAAGGAAACCATGGACTTTGATCATAAACTGTACCATCGATATTATCTTCTGGATCAGTATAAGATGGAACATTTTTCCAATCATCAAAATTACCATCAATTTTAATATTACGATTTATTGGATCAGATTTTACAAGATGAATTATCAAATAAATAAAGAATATCTGCTTTAAAATATTCATGATTATTCTCAACTGCTTAAAGAATCAAATCTAGAAATATTGAAAAGTGTGAGTATATATTCATATAGTGCTAATAAAGAAAAACATATAAAAAGAAGTGAAGTACGAGCACTTTTTATAGCTATACTGTCCTTTTCTATACCTATCTTGTCGACTCGCAATCTCTTTTGTATGCTTAGTAGGTGACTTGCAAGGCCATGTTCTGTATAAAAACATTATAATCATAAAAATGAGTATATACTATACTTTATATATCTGTTTCTGCTTAGTCAAAGTCATTTCGACCTATCCTTTTTTCTTTTCTTCTTCATGTCTTATCTTTGCATTATTTCTCTACTGCAAACAGAGACAGGATACTTAGTAAAAAACTTGGTACTTTCTAAGTTTTTTACTTATAGACCTCAGGTACAAGTAATAACTTTTCAGTACATGTAAATGTACTTGTGCTTACAAATTGTTACTGTGTACTGGTACTTGGTACTTATTTACTTAAGTACAGTACTATAAGTACAAAATGTACTTTAACAGTTTCTTAAAAATAGATATTTTTATGCTGACGCTATCTTTTGTATCTAAGTGTTATTTAAGACTATGTTAACATCGAATTATGCTCAAGAATAAAAGTACTTAGCATATGTACTTTTTACTGATACTAAGTACAACATATTTAAGTAAAAACTTACTGAGTGAAGTACAAAATACTTTTACTTGTACTTGATGTACTTGTACTCGTCCAGTCTCTGGTATCGATTTGAGATCGTTTGCCTTTCAACTTGTTGAAATGTAATACATGTATTTTTTTTTATATTCTTCTTTGGTTTATTAGTATCGATATCAACAGAATAATGTGATAAAACTCTCGGGTGTAAGATGACGATAAAGCTTATGATTGTTGAATCATAAAAAAAACGACAGTAAATATTTTATCAAACCCTCAGGGCTTCTTTTTTCATCATAAATATAAAAAAGATATTCAATTGAAAATTACCCATCAGAGATTTTAACATGCAAACAAAAGATAATAGTTGACTACTAGAAAGAGAACGTTGCCTTTTCTTAGTGGCGGATTTAGGAGGGAGGGGGAGCGGGCAATCGCCCCCCCCCTTCCGAATTTTTTTTAATTTTTTTACAGCTAAAATGAACGAAAAAATAGGTTCACACTACTTCGGTTGGACTCAAAAAATAGCTTTTAACCAAAATCGCCTCCCCCTTCCAAAATCCTAGATCCGCCACTGTGTAGTCACCGAGTACCAACACCCACACCCACCCATATCCTTAATAATTTTCATAAAATAAAAACTATATCCCTGATTGATAAGTGATACAAAAGAAAAGATTGATCTGCTTTTCAATTGCTTTTTAAGTTTCCGATAAACTAGTCAAAAGAAATGTTAAACAAAGATGAAGAGATTTCTCGAATCATTTTCTTTTAAATAAATACGTATGCATTAATGAACAAGAATAAAGCTATTGAAGTTGTTTTAAATATTTGTCTCTTCGATTACCACAATCGAGTTTTCAGATCGTTTTTTCAATGATGATTTATAATAAAACTTTTGTACGACAGGAATAGTTTTCTGTTTTTTGACACATTTTCTTGGTCGAAGTCTTTTGCGTGCTGGATCAATACCAAAATAATATTTTAATAGATCCATTGTAATAATAAATATTGCAGTACCTATCAAAAAAATAATTGCTATATAGCCAAAAGATTTCGAAACTCTTTCAAGAGTAACGATTTTTCCTGATTTTATTTCACAATATCGACCAGAATAGTATTCACCAATACAAAGACATGTATAATTCGATGATAATGATTGGCAAACTCCTTGATTATAACATGTTATATTTTTACAATAATTCATTTTTATTTCACAATGTACACCTTGCCATCCTTCATTACAACTACAAGTAAATGTTGTATTTGATGATTGATAACATATACCTAAAATGATAAACAAGAAATTCTTTTTTATCTTCTTTATATAGTGGGAATATACCATTATATGAACAAGTACGTAATTGACAAATTCGGTAATCATATTGACATTCTGTACCATTAAAACCAGATAAACAATTGCAATTAAATCCCCGAATGGTAGTATTATCATTAAGACAAGTACTATTGTTTTGACAAGGTTGGCTTTTTATTTTAATTTTTCAGCACAATATCATATAAAATGCGATTTATTTTTTTAGAAATTATTTTTTAAAAACTTACTTTTTGATAAAATAATTAAAATTTGATGAAGAAATGATCGTGACTCTTGCTTAATAAAAATATTTGGGGATTTATTTAAATCTTCTGGAATTTTTCTTAATTGATTTATTAAATAATTTAAGTTAAATTCGTTTTCTTTAATTTGTTTTATTTGTTTATTCAAATAATTAAATTTCTTTTCAATAACATTAAAGAATGTTTGTGAATCATTAAAATGAGAATTTCTCTATATTCTTGTGCTTTTTGTTGAATTATTTCTATTGATTATCTTTTCCATTGATTAATTCGTTTTATTCACGAATGATTTCGTGGAGTTTGTTTTTATTCAGTAATGCTTTGTTTAAGTTCATTATATTCATCGGTGATATGATGTAATTCTTCAGTTAATATTTGTCTATATTTCGCTAAATCCATAAAACAAAATTCTTTTGAACACCCTTTACAAGGATATGTAGTTTTTCTTCATCACATATGAAGCATACAGTTTTATTATTTGCCATTGCCATGTCTTTGAATATAGATTTATAGAAAAAATGAATAATCTACGTATCTAATTTTATAAATATAAACTTAATCGTTTAATGACAATAAAAATGTTGTTCAGTAGTCGAAGAAATCTAAGAAGAACTTTCTTTTTATGACAAAATCCCGCTGATAAAACTGATGTGATATCTAAGATAGTAGAGAGAAAATTGTAAATTGATTTTATTTTAATTTCGACTAAAAATTTAAACTATTTTTGTGATATTGTTTCAATGAAGGTGGGGATGTTGGTGGATTTTCATTGCTCCGCACTCACACTCATGAATGTTTATTAGAATTGACTTAATCTTATTGATACCTACTTAGAACAGAAAGATGAATTGGAAAGCTCAGAATCAGTTGTAATAGTACCATTATCAGTATATCTTCTATATATTCAACACTTTCTTTTCATTCTTAAAATTTTTTATATCGTTATTGCGAGTATTATGGTCAGGGGAAGCGAGTCAAACATGTCAACCAAAGAAATGTGGCTCACTTCATATAGAAAAAACTAGCTGATCACACTACAGTTCTTATTTTGCCATCATTCAACCTACTTTCTGCCCTCTTTCCATCAACAAAATAATCTATCAAGGTCTACATGGGCGTAGTATATGTAATTTTTCAAAGTCTATCTGAGCGTTATGTGTACCTTTTTAAGATCTATCTGAATATGGTAGGATCATAAGAAGGAGCGAACATATACGCGAAACAAAAAGTGGCTCACCTGACACGGAAAAATGATCCAACCAATTTCGAGTCTTTAATTTCTTATAAGTTGAAATAATCTACATGAACATCCTAGCTATCGTAACGTACCACGACGAATCAAGCAAACTGTGCTTCAAATTGAACCCTTTTCTATCCAGCTTTTAATGGTAATATCGAAATGTGTATGACGCGAAACATCTAATCAATTTAAAAAATGAGTCTTATTTCCTATAATACCTCATCGGTATCTTCGTTCTATATCCTTGAGGATTTGACAAAGATTCTACAATGATTCCTTGTGTTTTTGGTTGTAGGAAATGAGCAAAACATGCAGGCACTTTCTGCGATCACAACTTACTGTCATTCCTACATTCTACCTCCTGAAAAATATTGTTTTTGTTTGTGTTGTTGCACTTTTTTTCCCAGAAAAAACTTATCCATCATCGTAATTATATTCTCCTTGTTGAAAGAATCTTTTTTTCACTCATTTCTGTATTCTCTTTCCAGAAAAAAAACTTGCCTATTATTATTCCTGCATTCTCATAGGCAGACGTATTTTTCTTGCTCTCATTCCTATACTCTCCTTCCTGAAAGAAAATGTATTTCTTTTTCCTTCAGTCTTTTACGCAAAAAAAACTTGTCTATCATCGTTCTTACATTCTCAATATCGGAAGGAATATTGTTTACTCTCATTGTTACAGTTTCTTTTTCAGAGAAAATTATTGTCACTCTCATACAAAGAGAAGGAATTTATTTCATAATTTAGTAGTAAGTAGTAAGTGTGGTGTTATGTTTTTCTCTGTCGGTAGTTAGATGTAAAAACCGAAGATGAATTCGAGTACGTGTCGATTCAATAGAGTTTTCAACTAGTCGTAATCGTAAAGATAAGCCAAACAGTCTCATCTTCATATACCTTAGCGTTAGTATCAAGGAAATAATCTACTTCACCACATTAAGTAATGTGATCAATAGAAAAATCGAAAAGTTAGATAATCAAATAGCATGTAGACGCTCTTAGCCACTATACTGTACGCAAAGTAATCTTTCACCTTTCTCTCACTCATTAAATCTTGATTATATCTGCTATGAACCAAAGACTTATTCTTTAAAATCTCTCCGACATAGTATTTATTTAGCAAACCCAAGAACTAGCTTAATAGAAAATGCAATAGGGCTTTACCGCACTAACTCTATCAGCTATAATCAATTTCTCTGCAACCGATAAAACACAGATGAAAGTATGCAAAAAGTTGCATAGTAGTCGAGACAATCTTGAGGGTGGGTGTGGATGTGGGTAGAGTAAAATGGGAGAGAGTTTGACACCCACACCCTCAAGATATTTTAATAGAAATATCTTATTCCATTTAATCTTTCATTTCTTCTGCAAGAGAAACAAGTTTCTCTTCTGTCAAACTTCATACTACTACGTAACATTCACTCGATCTCGTTTTTACTAAAAAGAAAAAAACATATCTATAGTGTTTTAGATGGGATCTGAAGAGTCATGGAAAAAATTCATTGGCGATGCCATCGCAGATAACAAAATCGTCTGTCGTACTTGTAGAATGTATAATCAGGAAGTACAGATTGTTCCAGGTGATGAGAATAAGAAATGTCGTTGTGGTCGCTTGATCCGATGCCATAGTTTAGCTGGTAGCTCCAAACCGCTATATACAAGCAGCAACAGTCCTGAAACAACAAATTCTCAACAGGAGTTTAAGCACATCCATTCTACTACTGTTCCTGTGACTGTATACGGAACATCAAAAACCACTGAATCTACTGGTTGTAAATATATTCGAATTGATCATCAAACACGTGTGAAGCCTATCTATAAATTACTTGTTAATGATTGCGGAGGTAAAAAGCCAGCTGTCATTTTAAGTATTTATGGTGGTGCTAAATATTTCACTATGACTGACAAACTGGAAAAAGAAATTATACGTGGTATCATTGATGCTGCAGCAATGTCTAGTAAACTATATATATATATCTGTAAATATACAACTTTTTTGTTATTTTAAGATGCTTGGATTCTAACTACTGGTATTAATAATGGTGTATCGAAACTAGTTGGTGAAGGAATATCTCATTATCGTTTATTGAAAGCTAATCCAAACAAAATTGTTTGTATTGGACTAACAAAATGGGGAACAATCAATGGAAGGACACGTTTTGATTTGAAAAATGCAAATAAAGTATCAACAAAAAATGACATTGTTTGTTTAATACATAACTACTTTTATTTAATAGAAGGACTATGAGCTAAATCTATTTTTTCGACGAATTTATGATGATGGTGACGATACCGACGAAACCATCGAAAGGAATCATACACATTGCATTCTATTTGACGATGGTAAAATAGGTGATTATCTAAATGATGGACAACGAGATGCTTTAGTTAAAGAAGCATGTGAAGATGAAGATCATGAATGTATGTATTATATTGAAATATTATAATTGTTTTGAATGAATAATATTGAAAGGTTGTGGTGTAACAATTATTGTTGAAGGTGGTAAGAATACGATTGAAGTTCTTCAAAATGATATAAAACAAAATCGACCAATTGTATTTATTGAAGTGTGTATATATTATTGAAAAATGAGAATTACACTGTTTTATATGTAGGATAGTGGCCGTTTAGCAGATGTATTTGCTTCGTTAATTAATCAAACAACTGATGCAAAGACTGATCAACAATTGTGAGCTGATTAAATAGTTCATGAATTTATTAATATTTTTACTTTTAGTATTCCATCAGATGAAGTTATGAGAAAAGCTCTGATTGATTTCTTTCCTAGTCTCGATGAAGATGATATCACCGGAATAACAACAAGAATACAAGAGATATTAGATAAAAAGAATCGTCATTTACTAAATGTTTTCCGTATGGATCGTGATAAAAGTGTAGCAGAAACAATATTTAAAGCTATTTTTAAAAGTATGTATTGAGATCAAATAACATCTAAGTTACTTTATGTTTCTTTTAAAGTGAAAAAGAAACAAAATGAAATCGATAATAGTAGTGAACAAAATCAAGATCCACAGTATGCAAAGGATGAAGATATTTTATTAGATCTGGCATCACAATGGAACTATTTTGATGGTGCTTTACCAATATTAAAAAAACGACAACACATTACGAGCAATAATGACGAGATTAAAGAGGTAATGCGAGATTTATTAATAGTATGAAATTTACCGTTTCTTTTTTACAACAGAAATATATGACATGTTACAAAAAGTTATTTCGAGAGTCATTGATAAAAAATCATCCAGCTTTTGTTGGATATTTTCTTGCTGCTGGTTTTGATCCACTTAAACTTCTTCGTGCTCCACGTGTTGAACAGTTTCTTGCTGCTGGTTTTGATCAACTTGAACTCCTTCGTACTCCACATGCTGAACATTTTCTTGCTGCTAGTTTTGATCCATTGAAACTCATTGGTACTCAAAGTGTTGAACAACAACGTCATGAAGAGCTCGAAAAATTATATCAAGATACTTACGACGAAATAACCACGGTATGATCATAAGACTAAACTATAATGCTTACGATAAACATTTTTCTTTTTAAAAAAGAGCAATCGTAGCTATATAAAAGAATTATTTGATCAATCAACTGTGACAGCAATAAGAACACTTGATAAAAAGTTAAATAAATTTATTGGTTCATTTTTTGAAGCAATTTATGCAAAAGAAGATAATGAATGTACAAAACGTATTTGTATTGATCTGGAAAATCATTTATGTAGCTGCTGCAGTAGTGCAATAAAGTATTGTGCTTCAAATAATAATCAAGTTTCGCCACAAGGTATTAAAGATACTCAATCTCAGGATCAAGAAAAGAATACGGAAGAACTACTTGAAAAAAATAAATTATTACGTGATTTATTTTTATGGTCTGTATTTATGGATATGCCTGAAATCGCAAAAATACTTCTCATTCATCAACAATCTCGTATATGTGCTGCTTTAATAGCTTCAGCTATATTTAAACGATATTCGAAATTGTCGTTAACTGTTGATCTAAAAGAAAAATTTAAAATTCAAGCTGATGACTTTGGAAAATATGCAGCCGATTTTATCAATGATTGCTACAAATATAATGAACGATCAGCATGTGAATTACTTCTACGACAAATACCACTCTTTGGTAACATTACATGCATGCAGGTTATCTATTAAAACATTTTCAATATCGATATTCACACATAACTTTAGATTGCTATTTCAAGCGAAAATATCCAGCTAGTTGGAACAGCTTGTTTTGATCAAACACTCACTCAAGTATGGTACAATAAATTATCTATGACAAATAATCAAACATTAACAAGACCGTCACATTTTTTATCCATAATAACTCTTGGACTGTTAGCTCCATGGATAATTCCGTATCGGGAAAATGAAAATGTGCGTACACGAAGATCTTTTTTATATTAATAATTTTATTTTATTTTATTTTTAGAGTATGCAAGATATATCGTAAATAAATATTAATAAGTTTTTTGTCAATTTAATTTCATTTATTACTTAGATTATCAACAAAAGGTATCAATTATTATACCGATGAAAAAAAAACTGAAAAATATTGGACCCGTTTTCAGTATTTCCATGGAAGCCCATTCATTAGAATGTGTTATCATTTTGTAAATAAACTTTTAGTAAATCAAATATATTAATTCTTTGATGTATTTTTTATTTATTTAGATAAGTTATATTTGGTTTTTACTTGTATTTAGTTATATGATGCTTTATGAGCTAAATGATCCAGATACATTAGAAATTCCACATTGGACTGAAATCTATGTTATTATTACAGTATCAACTATGTTTTGTGAAGAGATTCGAAAGGTAAAGTTTTAATTGATAAAAAAATTTATTTTATTCTTTAATAAAGCTTTTTCATGAGTATAACTATCGAATGGTTGAACGATGGGGTTCAACCGGATCGACTATATTAACAGTTTTAACAAATATATTTTATATTGCACCATATTTTTTATTTTATCTTGGTCTAATATTTCGATATAGTGGCTACAACGATAAAATCTTTACTACTGGAAGGTTTGTTTATTCATATGAGTAATATACACGATAAATAGTATCATTGTAGAATTATATGGGCATTTGATCTTGAATTATGGTATCTTGGTTCATTGAAATTCGTTGTAGCTATAAGATCGGTAGGACCCAAATTATTTATGCTTAAAAATATGGTTTGTATATTAATATTAAATAAAATATGCGATATATGAATAAATGAATTTCTAGCTTCGTGATCTAGCTGCTTTTTTCTATATAATTTTGATTGCAATAGCTGCATATGGTGTTGTATCTCGTGCATTAATTCTTTACCGACAAATTCCATTTACTGGTAGTGATATATTTAGATCAATCTTTTATGAACCATACTGGTTTATATATGGAGACGTATCGGATAAACATTTACTTGATGGTAAAGATTCTCTTCTAGTTTGAAACTATATAATATTTTATTTATATTTATTTAGAGATAATCAGTAATGGTACACAATCACTTGTTGCTGAAGCAACTGCTACACATGTTTTATTAGCATTTCATATGTTATTTATTAATATTCTTATATTGAATTTATTAATTGCTGTTTTTACGTAAGTATTCATTTTTATTATAGAAGACAACCAATTAGAAAATTTAGTGATACAATTGATAAAGTAAAAGAAAATACAGAATTTTATTGGCGTTATCAACGTTATTCGTTTATTCGTGAATATTTTGAACAACCGCCATGCGCCTATCCACCATTAATCATATTTTCACATATTATACTACTTGTTCGTTATAATTATTCAAAATCATTTTGTACAGAAACTGAAGTTAATGATCATACATCAGAATCAATAACATTATTACGTAATTTTAGTAAGATTGATAACTCGATTAGTCTCATTCAATAAATATAAGAAAATAATTTAGAAATGATCGCAGCATCTGATACAACAAACGAACGTTGGGATGCATTTGAAAATGCTGCAACACATAATTGTGCTCGATCAAAAATAGAAAAGGCTACGAAGAATGATCATTTGCTATCTGACGATGATCATTCACATAGCACAACTAGCATGAATGAGTATGATCAGCATTTTGTAATGGTTTTTATAAAAAAAATTTCTATAGATCTAAGATAATGAAAGCAATTTCTGATCAACAACAAAAGATAAATGAAGTAAGCAAACAAACTTGTGAGAATGTTCATCACGATAGTGCATTACAGAAATTAAATATATTAAGAGTTTTTTTATTACTTTTTAAGTCATATTTTGAAACTTAAAGAGAAAAAAACGAATTTACAAATGTTTTTAATTATAATAATTATTGCTAATAATAATCAAAAGACTTTTGTTGAAATATTAGTTAGTTTTATTGATTAAAACATTTTATTTATTTAGATGGATCAACAAATGCAAGGCCATGCACAAGAGGTAATTATACTAGTTATTATTTTTGCTATTATTCATAAAGATCTTGTTATATATAATAAGGTAACTGAATCATTACGATGGATTATGAATGCAATAGCACGAGTAAAAATGAATGACCGTAATAAAGAACCACCCTTATTGGCATCAATATCTACTGGTAATAGTAATGTTTCGGTATCAACTCAGACAACAGAAAATTCTGATTAATTCAAAAATCTTTGACTTTGATATATATTTATTATATTGAGCATTTTAACAAATATAAATATTTGTTAATTATGTTCAGATCTTTAACATAATGGAAATATATCGAATGATTCTATTTCATTGAAATCTAACTATCAATTATTAAGACTTGAGGGTCGGTGTGGGTGTTCAAGTAGTCATATAAAGGAAACACCCACACCCTAGTTATATCAAGAGCAACAACGCATATTCGTGTATATCGATTGTTAGCAGTCGACAATTTTTTTGATATTCCAGATAAGTATACGTAAGATTTTCTTTGAAATATTTGCTACTAATACAGTTTGCTCAAGGAAAGAGAATGTTCACAATAAAATCTAGTATTTCATTTTATTAATCAAGAAAAATATCATTTATAACCAAATACGTAATTCAGGATAATTAGTCCAATGAATACTCATACGATTTCGATCATGGAATTTATGGGCATTTCTTAATAAGTTTTCGATATCACGTTGTTGGGTACGTAATAAATCATGACCATGAATGCCTAAATCTCGATAACGAGAGTCTTTGTTAATAATAATTTCAGTGAGTTTTTCAAAATGAGTACCAATTAATATAACTAATTTGGCGAAGTTGTCGTCAAGAGGTATATTCTTTCCACTTGACCAGAATATAGTAAGTTGTGGAAATAAGTTTGACAATAGAGAATTGTCAATCAATTGTAATAAATTTATTGGTTCTAAATAAAATGAAAAAGAGAAAATGAAATTGATTGTTTTATTCGGCTTATATCATCATATGCGATATTCTTTTATTCTTTTAGTAAATAAAAAAGTAAGTTTCTTGAACTGTTGAGAACTATAAATTACCATCTCTTCTGAAATGTCGTAAATGCAAATGACGTGAATTGAGAAGAGGTGAGATAGAAGAATATTCTCTAGCACAATTTGAATCCATATTCATTATAAAATTCCAATTGGTAGTTAATTTAACAAGTTGCGTTGTTGCTGAAAGAATTTTACGAAGGCATAATTGTTTCTGCGATTTGACAAAAAAAGTAGTCGGTTTTTCACTTGTGAAAAATACGAGTGAACGAAGTTGATCCAATTGAAGTCTATTGGATGATGACGAAAAGACAACAAATTTAGTAGTATCCTAAAAATAAAAAATATTTAAGGATCAATATGAATTTTGCTCAACGAAGAACTTTTCACACACATTTTGCAATTTTGTTCCAGCCCATGTTCCAAATGTGAGTTTCTTTATTGTCCCAAATTTTGACAATACTTCAAAAACTTGTTCTGAATTATCAAAATAATCGCAAGTCCATTCAATTGATGATGTTGATGGCGTTTGTTTGAGTTTCATTGCAGTAGAGTAATTATGTATCTTTCGATGAAAAGGTAGAGATGAACGAGTGAAAATAAGAAGAGAATATTTCTTGGGTATTGATAGTGTCTGCGAATAATCGTATTTCATAGTACATAAACATTGTTCTTCAAGACAGTGATCAATATTGACACCATTAAGCGACCATTGAGAATAATAATATTTATTCCATTCATCTTCGAGTTCACCAGGAAAACGAAGTAGAAATCGAAAAGACGATAAACGAAGAGTTGGAAGATTTTTCTTTGATTGAAAATATTTTTGAAAATCGTTCAGACGATTAAGTGCTAAATTTTTCAAAAAAACAGTCAGAATCTTCAGTTAGAAATTAAATCTAAGTATTTGTTTATTAAACTTACTATTATCATGAATATCAATCAATATCAGTTGTTCGAGTAGAGGCAAATGAACGAATGAAAGAAAGGTGAGACGATCGTTAATTGACATGTAACTAAGTTTGAGAGAACGTAAACGACTCGTTATATTGTTAACATTCATCATTTTTACATCATTTATGAGACCACGTTTGATAAAACTAACATCCAGATGATCGAGAACTGGTAATGATTGAATAGCAAGAAGATTGAATAGATCATCTAATCGCTTGATGTAGAGTGATAAATAAACAGTATTTGTCAAATGTATTTGTTTCCATTCATATTCTTTTGCATCAGAATATTCTTTAATGTCGTCTAAAAACAATTATTCCTGTTACTTCGACTATTTCGTATAGTGTTATCGATCTTAGGAAGAACGAAGCTTCCTCTTAAGTTAAAAAGATGCAAATTGTTGTTACAAAATTGATTCAAAAACCTACCATTTTCAACATCAAATACCATGCGATAAAATGATAACTGATGATTAGTGAAACTATTCATTACTTCATAATACGATGAACTATTGAAAGGTGCATCAAATGTGAAATGAACATCGCGAAGTGTTGTTGACAATGGAACGAACAATAGTGATATTATAATCTGATTAGCAGCTTTCCCTGTTATATACAATCGACGAAGTGAAGGAAATAAATGTAAGAAAGTTTGATTCGACAAAAATTGTTTGGAAATTTCAATAAGTTTTTGCTATTTATGTTATGTATTTGACGATCTTATATATTTAAAATAAATTTTTATCATATATAAATTATCATTCTTAATTGGATTACAAATGATTTTGTTTTATGAAATCATTTCTATTCATGTTTCTTCATCATATGTTCCTAAGTAGAGACTGCAATCGTACGAAATCTTATAAAAAACCTGACAATAAAATACTATATGATCTGTGAATATGATCAGACAAAAAAACTTGTATGGAGACAATCTTGTATGTCTTGGCGTCTTTCTTTTTTGACCTGGATAAAGAAAGAAAATGAAAAATCCTTATAACAAACTATTTACATTTTCTTCTTCTTCTTGCGAATTTACTATTGGTGACAGACGGCAACAGAATATAGAATAATTTTTATTGTTTAGTCATGATTATCTTTATGCTGGTCACTCACATGTCTTCTATGCATAAGAACGAACGAAAATTAACGAAATACATAAACAAATATGTTAGGATGCTTTCTTCTCATTATAATATATATGCTCACATACACATGTTTCTTTTCTCTGTTTTTTCCTATCTTTACATTTCAAACTGGTATAAAAGTAAATTTATCGAATGTTTTCTATCATCTTACTATTCGACTGGTGAGTTAGGCACCAAAGGACTGTCACCATGTGTGGCAGTCATTATTTTATTTTCCAATCGTACTGTGTGGATCGAACATCGATCTGATCAGGAATTATATGATGCAGGAGATGAACTCGACGCAACAGATTTCTTTCATGATATTGTCAATAGTATTAAAAAAATGGAAAAAGAAAATTTAAATATTCGGTAAGTCAGTTCTTATTAGTAAATACAAAACAGAATATTTTTTCCCGTCTGATTATTTCCTGAAATAAAGAGGAAAAGAACGATATAAAGTTTATTGGCCATTGAATTAACAAAATATTCCAAACTAGAAGTATATCATGATTTTACTAGTAAAACTTGATAGTCAATAGGAACTGTTCCTCTTAGTTTAGCTAAAAGTTGTTCGAAAAGACCATAAAAAATTGTTTTGTTGTTAATTTAGTTATGTTTTCATTATTGGTGGTTGTGATGATACAATATGAAAAGATTTTCAAGATTATTTGATATTGGTCCGTCAGAAATTTCTCACTGAAGATAAACATGAATCAAATCCATTAAATTCACTACTGTTACGGTTGTATCGTACAATGAAAATTTTCAAAGTAAGTTGTTCAGTAACAGAAAAAGATGAATATAACAAGAATGAACAATTTATCGATGTTTTAATTACACATCAACAGAAAGATGGTAGTTTTTATTTTTTCGTTCGACAATGTGTTCATTAAGTCGATGAGATTACAGAGGAAATAAAAGCAATTTGTTGTGATTTTCTTCGATACGAATTGTTTGATGATAATCATACAAATTTACACGAAGATAACTTATCATTACTTGGCGCTGAATTTTACGTTAACAACAACATTGCTGAACAACATAAACAAGGTAAAATGTCAATTTTTTTAGTAGTATATTTCTCAGTACATCTCTCATATTTTAACATATTCATGATAATTAAAAATTCGTTTATGAATA
>CAJNOI010000312.1:2233-33271 GCA_905250115.1 Adineta steineri | reverse complement strand
GCGCCGCCGATGGCATTCGAAATTTTAAAATTTTCGAGCCGCCGCCAGCTGGCAACCTTCAAATTTCACAGCCGCGCCGCCGAACATTTAAAAAAAAATTTTAAAACTTGGCGCCGCCGCCGATGACCCTACCGGCTTACACCTCTACGTTCGTCTAGTCGGCGACAATGTTTATGTTTTCGTCCTAGAAAAATATACCCATGCCGAGGTGATTTCTAAAATCGACGATAAATAGTGCTTAATCATCGATTCTTAGGTAGTTAATTTCAACTTATCAATTAATTAACGCAATAGAAAATTAAAAATAATTTTTGCATAGTATTCTCTTCATATTCGTAAGGATTTCGTTTCAATATAGATGTCGCTATTGTAATTGAACGAGATTGGACCATTTTAAATAGATCGAAATAAATTTGTTCAATGCATTCATTGTTAGATAGTTTTTCTAATCTCCGAGTGATACAAAACTAAACAGTTTTGTTTACAGAACGGTGTCTTTTTTGTCCATCGTAATGATGCTGTTTTTGCCTTTAACGAGAATTGTTTCCTTGTTAGAAATTTGGAATACGAAAAACCACAGCTATGTGAAATATTCTACGAGCAAGTATCAGCAATAGAATAGGGGACAAAATCATCTTTCCAGAGCATGGGTATTGATTAGATACAACACTAATAGTCATACCCACACCGAGACATTTCTGTGTTAGATTTTGAATTGATTGTTTTACAAGTAGAGTTTTGAATACAGTTGTAAATAATACATTTTGACCTCATACACAGCTATGCTTACACGATAGTAGATGCCCATGAGAAAATGCTACGTATAGAAAGAAAGTTTATCTATGTGAGTAAAACAAGCTCAATATATCTTCGTTTTTGTTATTTCATTGTTGTAAATTATAGTGTCTTGAGAGTGTGGGTGTGGGGTGTGAGAGAAGCTAAGAGAAGAGGTACTCACAACCATACCAACACCCACACCCAAATCCACAGCTATACTCTCACCCATGCCCAAATCCACCGCTATACTCTCAGCCATGTCCTCAACCACACCCAATCCACAGTCATACACTCACCCATACCTTCACCCGCATCCAAACCCGCAGCTATACTCTCACCCACATTGAAATCCACAGCTATACCTTCACCCATACCCATATCTTCAGCTACAATCTCACCAATGAAAGAGCAATAAAGTCGCGAGTAATCAATGATTATCACAACACATCAACAGAGTGTGCTGTTAAAGAGAAAAAGTTTTTGTCTGTCAGGAAATCGTTTATTAGAATAAAAGACGTGATAAATGTTGAATGAGATTAAATAGCTCGAGAAAGTTATTTGAGACAAAATACACTAGACCGAATCAATATAAAGCAAATCTAAACTAAGCAAAATAATTGACGCATTGAAGTATTAGTTGTTTCAGAAAGATGGTTCGTTGGTTAAATCAAATTTAACTTTGTTGTAAATCGTACAGTCTGCTTGTGATCTTAGCTGTCAGTATATATTCAAGTAAAGTGAAATAAAGACATGTATAATTCACAAGTTTGGATCACACTGATTTACAGCTTATTGAGATTGTCCATGGAGGAAGATTTTAGTCATCGTTGGATGATCTACTCGAAAGACAAAACTCATACAGAATGCTTTATCATTGACTTCCGTTATTACTGTCGTTCAGTCACAGTTGATACCATTAATGAATCATGCCAGGACGGGGATTCATGGACTTTCGACAAGTTGGAGAAGTGCAACGTGACAACTGAAAAATTAATGGATTGGTTAATACCTTTCCATTTAATTGAACAATACGCTGCTCATTTAGATGCTAATGAAAATACTCGTGCAACTGAAGCAACGATCTGCAACTGTAGTCAGAATCGGATTGGCAGGTATTGTGAATACAATTTTGATTCGAGGAAGATTACGCCTGGTCAGTGGTTAGATCGCCAGATGTCCGTAGTGTTTTTAAATAATTACGAAACACTTACAAGACTCGTGGATGGAATCATATGTACAGGAGCAGATATGTTTCTCGAGTGGCGACATATTTGTGATGGGTTCACTCAGTGTGCAAATGGGGCTGACGAGCTTGATTGTCATCTGCTGGAATTTTCCAAATGTGAAATAAATGAATTTCAATGCCGTAATGGAATGTGTATTCCAATCGAGTTTGCCTTCGATGCAATGCCTGATTGTATGGATTGGAGTGATGAGCAAGCTCTTGATGAACTCTACAAACGGTACGATAACTGCGCAACGCAGTCGACGTTCGAGTGCGATGATCGACTGTGTCATAAAGACCAGTTTTCATGTGGAAATGGTGAGTGCATTCGATGGTCAGCAATTCTGAGCGACCAGAAAGATTGTGGTAACTACCGTGATCTCGCCTACATTTGTGAAATATCAAACTTGCTCTTTGAGACTCGTGGAGTATGGTCTGGCATCTGCAAACAAACGATGGAACTTGTCCCTCCTGTAACGAACAGTTCAGGCTGTCGACAAACTCTTGGACATTTACTACAAACTCATCCTCCTCAGCAATTCAGGGATCTTGCCATTATTAATTTCAGAACGCGTTGTGATGATCTCATCCTGTATTCAGAACAAAATGCTTTCTTTCCAGGTTTGAAAATGATCTACAATCGCTCTCGTATCCAAATATTCGTCAGCAATCCAAGTAATTTATATAAACCAATACCGAAGACACCTGATCTATACTATTTCACTGGTATCATTGTCTGCGACGGGATACCGTTAAATACATCGGAAAAAATCTGGTTCAGTCATCAAGAATTGCAAGAACTCATCTCTTACCCCTTTTTTCCACTCTTTCATTTAATTTGTCAAAAAATAATGAATGAATCGTTGAGTAATATGAAAACTGAAAATGATTTGGATTCATCAATCTCACCATCGTTATATCGATGCAGAAATACATCAGATCGCCTATCATTACGTCGAGTCAATGATGGTTATATCGATTGTCTTTATGGCGATGATGAGAGAAACCCCGATTATCCAATGACTCAACTGTTTCGTTATCAATGTCAAACTGTCACATCTCCATCTCAATATGTCAGCTATGCTAAATTAGGTGATGGTGTGAATGATTGTGCCGACGGAAGTGATGAAGTATCCAATGAGATACGCTGGTCAACTTTCAAATGTGATGTGAATGATAATTATGCGTGTTGGGTTTTTCAAGGCGATCAATTCAGAGAGAATCGTCTAAAAGACGTTCGACTTCATTTTCATCGTTACTGTGATTCGGTTTGGGATATGATGGATGGTCTAGACGAAAAGAACTGCTCACATTGGATGTGTGACACTGGCTTATATAAATGTAATCGATCAGGGCAGTGTATCGAACCGAAATCGTTTTGTGATGGAGAACTAGATTGTGATGATGGCGAGGATGAAGTCAATTGTTCTCAGATATCACTGAAATGGAAATTTGAACTGAACTGTAACACTCGTACTGAGTATTTTTGCATCACTGATGAGTATATCAAGAATCAAAGTTTGAATCGTTCTTGTATTTCTTGGCATCAAGTGGGTGACGGGCATATTGATTGTATTGGAGCTCGTGATGAACGTAATGTTGCTTCGTGTCCTGATCATCGGATGGTTGGTGATCGTTTCTTATGCGATAATGGAAGGAAATGCGTCGATCACATGGCAGTATGCAATGGGATCAAGGACTGCGCAGACGAAACTGATGAGTCAATTTGCTTTTGGAATACTGGCTATTGTCCTGCTGGCCAGTTTTCTTGTGCAGATCGAAATGGTTGCAAGACTACGAGATGTATAGCAGAAACGACATGCAAAGATAAATCTCATTATTTCTGGTGCCCGAGTTCAAACAGTGAAAATTATGTCTATCGCTCAAGTAAGGACAGATCGGTATTTGATAATAAGAAAAGATGTTACAATCAGTTGGAATCCCACATCAAATTTGCAATTCCATCGCCATCCTCAAATCAACAAGTGAAAGCATTAGGTGATCGATACTTTTACTGTAATCGAGGTTTTTATCTGCAAGCAGTCGACAGCTCAGAATTCATCTGCTTTTGTCCGCCGACTTTTTACGGCGATCGTTGTCAATACGACAGTCGACGAGTAGGCATTCGACTTCGTTTCGACCGAGGGCACCGTCCTGATCTTCCATTTATTTTGAATGTTCTTGTCACACTTGTTCTGAACGGAAGCACAGTAGTTGATCATCGATTTTTTTTGGATGTAGCCAAAGAATACTCATCAAAGTCTATGACCCACTTGATCTATCCTCGTCCGAAACCACCGGGCACCTTTTCTGTTCGAATTGAGACCTATCATTCTACAGAATTAATCCATTTCTGGGAATATCTTATCAGTCCACTAGACTTTTTGCCTGTACTACGTATTGCCAAAGTGCTTCGATTTCCTGCTCGCTCATTTCCCTGGCTTTGTTCACACAACTATTGTAAAAACAATGGTACCTGTCACCAACGAGAAGACAATCGATTTCTCTGCATTTGTGCATACGGTTGGAAAGGTAAACTGTGCGAGATGAGAACTGAGTACATTCATTGTGGATCACATTCACTAGCACGAACAGAAACTATCTGTGTTTGTCCGCAAGGCTACCTCGAACCTTACTGTTACGTTCAGAACCTAAAATGTCAACAACACAACTGTGAACTGAATGAAACTTGCATTCCACGATCACATCCTCCTATCTATGGACATATTTGTATCTGTAACACATCCAATTGTAATATTTACAAACCAATGATTAGTATTCATCGACAAGAGCCAAATCAGTCACCGTTTCTTTTGCAATTACTCCAGCTTGCAGGAGACTATCCGACAATTCGTCAGCAAATCCTCGGTCAACCACTGACCTCGTTTCCATTGACTCAAACGATTAAAACGCGTGATAGTCGTTTTACAATTGGAGAACAACCTGAAATTGGATTACTCTTTACTTTTGAACCAAATGCACATTCGATCGAGACTACATTATATTTGCTTTTTATCAATTGCTCTAATGCGATGCGAAACTTTTCTGTTGATCTTGATCAACAACTAAACAAATGTCATGTTCTACCCAAAAATCAAAGACATGCTGTTACCTTGTTTGGCAATTTTTGCCAAAGTTCCACCTATGGTTCTTGCTTTATATCTGATGGATATCTCTGTTATTGTGGTTATCCGAATAAAAATCACAGTAATTGTCTTTCCTATCAACGCCGTTACACGGTATGTAGTTATTGTCAAAATCAAGGTCATTGTGTTCAAGGTGATCTAACAAACAGAACTGATTTTACTTGTGTATGCCCAAAATGTGTCACAGGTGTGCTGTGCCAGTTTTCACCTAGTCGTTTCTCTATCTCGCTAGAATTTCTCATTGAGAAAACAGATTGGGGTCGCGGACATTTTATAGCACCGATAATCCTCTTCATCGTCGGAATGTTCTTTAACAGTCTGTCCATCATCACTTTCGCACAACGAAAACTTCGTAACAATGGAGTAGCTCTTCATCTTCTGGCAACGTCAGTGTTTAGTTTGTTGGTGCTGATATTGTTGCTTGTACGGATTAGCTATCTCTATATGGTACGACGTATCATAATTTTGGATGGAATAAATACAGTAATATGCAAGAGTCTACCCATGCTCATGTATACTTTCTACTATGTCACGTTATGGTTAATGGCTATCGTTACAGTACAAAGAGCATTGGCCGCAGTGCAATATTCTGGATGGTCTTCGTTGCAAGAGCCAAAGAAAGCAGTCTCATTGACCTTGGGGATTGTATTGATTGTTTCAAGTTCGAATTACATATTTATCACTCAATACAAATTAGTCAATCATCCTGACTATTCACTTCCTTGGTGTATTCGTGAAATTCCACCGAATGAGCAAGTATTGACACAAATTTTGGCTTTGACTCATCAAGCACTTCCTTTCCTGGTTAACATTACCGCAGCATTAATCATCATTTTGACAATCACTCGATCAAAGGTGCACGCTCATGGAAAATCCGCACACAATGCTCTGATCGATGAAACACGCAAACTAATCGATCTCCTGCTAGGTCCGATTTTTTGTTTTATAGCACAGTTAGCTGGGATCGTGATACTTTTTCTGAATGCTTGTGATTATGATACCAATGCATGGTTCTCCAAAATAACTTTGCTTAGCTACTACATCGCATTCGCACCACAAACAAGTATTTTCTTTCTCTATATTGTACCTTCGAGCCAGTATTATAATATATTTTTGAAAGAAACCTGTTTGGGTAAATATCTATCGAACATGATCAAATCATCGACCGGTCTCTTCAACTGGAAAACCTAAGAAATGCAAGTGTAATAGTCCAGATGATCGTTTTTACAACATGAAAACTAGAATATTCGGTGTGGGTGTGGGTCTTATCAATGTCTTTATCCTTTCCGTCACAAACCCTTTGAACTTCAATAAACAGAGAAAATGCAATCACAGAAGAAAAACTACCAATTCTCTTTTATCTACACTTACTAACTTACATGTTTTTTCTTTCTTATTTATTATATCTATCAACCATAAAAATAAAAAAAAGGAAAAGTAGATTATCTTCACTCATCGTTCATTTCAATCGAATTCTTGCTGTATTTATTTTTTAACAGTTACTTGCATCAATTTCTTTGTTGTACTTATTACTGTTCCATGTTGTACTCTTGTCGGTATTTTTAATATTAACCCAACTTCAAATATACTTATTTTTTTTTACTCGAACATTGGCCATTTGGCTTATTGTATTTGCATGGTGGATAGATTTTTCCACAGTTCATTAAATATTAAACTTCATATCTTTAAATACAGTTAAATTTGTTCGACGAACTACATGTACTTGCACAATACTTCATATTCTTGCTCAGGGATAGGTGCAGGTGTTTCATTCATCTTTCACTCACATCCCACCTCACACCCACACCCTTTCTCAAATTATTGAATTGAGAAAATGAGAAATAAATTTGATCAGCTGTAAAATAAATAAATATTTCCATTAATATTTCCACAGGTAAATCCTCTAATCTAATAATTCTCGGAGAATTCATTTCTTTTCTACTGCTTTTTTATATGAATCGCGAACATTATATAGTGTCTTTATTCTACTTCAGTTCACCAATCCGATCAAAGCGCTGACTATACATTCACTTTGTTAAACTTTATGCATTGTAGACAAAACATAAATTTCGATTCTGCCTAGTCAAAAATTAAACAGAATATGATGACCTTTCTCTCCTAAAAATAATCGATTTTTTTCTGTTGAGGGTGGATGTGGGTTGAACTGAGAGTATAGATACTTGGTGATATAAACTTGTTTTAAGAATAAATTATTTTGTTCTTTCTATTTAAAAAAATCAAATATTATATTACATAAAAAGTCTTTTCTAATAAAATATAAAAATAACATAAAAGATTAAAAAAATCATGCACAGGCTTAAATTTTGAATTTTCAAACAAAAATTTGTAAAGCACGATTCTCAGAACGTGATTGTTTAATTTCTTGTTGAAATAATTTTCGATCAAAATCAGATGTACAATGATGAATTTCTAATACTCGTAATCTTCGATTAACATAGGACATATCCAAGATTTGACGAAGATTAAGAAGTGAAATCTCAATTTCTTTCAAAGATAAATGAGATATTATCGTATTCTTACGAAAAGCTTTAATTAATGTCGTCATATCAGTCTCTTCTATTCGTCCAACAAATCGTAGATGAGTTACTGTTGAATTTGATTGTATACTTGAAGCAATGTGACTTATGTTTACATCAGGACTAATAGTAATTTGGAATTGTTTTAGTGTAAAATTGAGTGCAATTTCTTGTATTTGTTTATAAAGTGGATTTGAGGAAATGTGAGAGAAAGGTTCAATAGGCATTGCTCTTTCATTGGAAATCTGTAGTCGAGGATTACTGCTTTCTTCCTGAGATGAATGATAATATTTAGGACTAATACAGCTAAGAAATGATAGATACCTTTTGAATTTTTTGCGTAAAGAAGGTTTCCTATACTGTACATAGGGCAGCAACTCAGATTCATGTACGCTACTTTCTCTGTTGAAAATCCGTTTTTCTCGATGAAAAACTGCACAACTAGTTTTGCTTTGAAGTTCAAGAGTTTTTAATAACGGTAGTTGATTAATAGTCTCTGGTAATTGTGTAAGTGATGTTTCACAATTGATATTCGCCAAGTCCAATGACAGATGATGAACTGGTATAATTTGAAGAAACTTCTTAATAATTAGAACATCACTATTGTTATTGGTACACCATTTAGCAATTCTAATTAACGTTGAATACCTGTTTTGTGATGATGCAGAAATAAAATCAAGTTGAAGGCGATAAGTAGAAGACGTGAGAGAAAATTTTTCCAAAGTGTCTTTTTCTTTCAACATTTGAAAAATTTCTACACAAACATTCGCTTGTTTTGGTCCATTCATTGTATGTAATACTTTTAAGCTTTCATTTTTACAAAGAGAAAAGATCCATTCTTGAGTTTCGTTTAATGTTGAAGGACAGTCCATAATCATTTCTTCTAGATTTTGACTGTCAACAACCAATTGACGGATAGTATTCCAAAGACTTTCGGAAAGAATTGCATTGTGTAGATGAAGTGTTGCTATATTCAATTCTTCAAACATATTGTTAATGGCTGAAGAATATTTAACTGCATCAGTTTCGTCATCACTTTTTATAGATAGAGTAAATCCAGCTTCATTTGTTCCAGTTAATTCCAATGAAGATGTTACTTCTGCTGGTCGAATTTTAAATATCAGCCGTGAATTTGTTTCTTTGATAGCATTAAATAATTTTGATTAAAATTTTTCCAATGATTTTGTAAATGTATATTCAATGATAAGGTTTCCAACGCTTTTTACTGTATTGTTAAGCTGTGAAATGATGTCTCGTTTCGGTATATCTCTTCCATAATTTGTTAAGAAAATGTTTTCGAGTTCAAGTTTATCAATCTTATTTTTCATTGAGACGATATGAAGAAATTCTGAAAATAAATCTTTTGTCAATTTTAAGTTTTTCATACTTATTGTACTAAATGTTAATCCTTGATGTAACAACTTGATGAACTTTTCAAACTTATCTTTGTGTAATTTCTTCACCAAAGCCACATCTTCTTTTATTTTTCCATCTAATTGTTGAATATTCGCATTTAAATATGGTCTATTGCGATGTTTAACACACACCCATCGAACATGACCATCAGAGGTAATAGAACGGTATACATTTCTCAACGTATCATGATTATCCACTTTTTCCAAATACCTTCGAATTTGTCGTAGTGTAGCACCATCTACTTCTTGAATTATTGCTTCTGTTGAAATATTCAGACATTCTTCAACTTTTGTTAAAATCTCACCTGCTCGCTCTGCTTTATCAATAATACTATTACAGAATTCCTTTTTCTGTAAAGCAGTAAAATTAGATAATCCCATATGGATTGATGACAGTTGTGGAAGAACGATGCTGCCGACGCATGCCATACCTTTAATTACTGTTAATATATGTCGAAGATAAGGTCCATATTTACGAAAGAATTCATGTGGTTTGCTTATTTTATATCCGTCATGTAGAGCAAAATGACGTTCATTCTCGTTTTCACAGTCACATAGAAAATGTAAACGATATGTATGACAAAACCACGTTGAAGGATTGAAAGATGTTTCTTCTGGTAGTACGATGAAAAGATGGGGTATTGGGTATTCTGCTTGTTCAAATATTTGACGTTGAATAGCATCAATTTTTGTGTTAAACATTTGAATATTATTCGAAATCTTATTTAAAGTATTTGATAAGGTAGCTTCGTCTGTAGGCGTTGATGTATGACAATCAATAACATCATGAGTAGAAGCTAGAATTCGTTGTGGATATATAAGACTATTATCGTTGTTTTTCACGAATGGTATTGGTTTGTCTTTCAGTGTAAATCTTCGAATACCAATAAAATGATCATGAACATCTTGTAAGAACAAATATCTGTTCTTGTTTATACACCGAACAGGTATGTCCACAATTCTACCTTCATACTGGCACTGTTGAAATGTCATTTGTTAAAAAATAGATGATAGGTATGAATAATAAAGAAAGAGATTATAAAACTATGGTAATAGTTTAGTGAATGAAGAGAATGCTTCCTATTCCCAAAAGTTACACATTCCGGAATCGCTGCACCCACCCAATTTCACATCATTCAATTCCGGAATTCCTTGCATACGATTCCTGCCTTTTCCGGAACAGATCGAATTCGATTCCTGCCAATTCCGGAATTCCTACCATCAGATTAATGCTATTCCTGCCGATTCCGGAATTACGAAAGATATCCTTGATGTAGAAATGAACATGGTGAGCGACTTATTCCATTCCGTAGCGGAATTCCGGAATTCGTGCACAGTCCGGCTTTTCCGGAATCGCCCGGAATAGGCAGGAATTCCGGCTTTTCCGGAATTGCACAAGTTAAACTTCATGTAGAAATGATCTTCTTCAATAATCGAATCGATTCCGTAGCGGAATTCCGGAATTCGAGCACAGTCCGGCTTTTCCGGAATCGCCCGGAATAGGCAGGAATTCCTGCCTATTGCGTACTTCTTCACGGACCAAGCCTCCCGCACACCCACACTATTGTGTTTGCCCATCGACCGAGCTCCCCGCGCACCCACACTATTGTGCTTGCATACCGACGAAAGGTCTCTATGTTAAGTTTTACGTAAATATCAATAGATCGAGCCATTCCGGAATTGGTAGGAATGTGCAGGAATTCCGGAATAGGTAGGAACCGAATGCAGGGAATTCCGGTATAGGCAGAAATCGAATGCAAGGCATTCCGGAATAGGCAGGAATCGAATGCAAGGAATTCCGGAATTGAATTATGTTAAGTTGGGTGAGCCAAGCGATTCCGGAATGTGTAACTTTCTGGAATAGGATGACTGCTCTGAATGAACGAATCTCTTTTCATCAATGTTTATATACTACCACTAGTTGGAATCAAGCATTTTTTCCCCCATGAGTCATCAAATGCTTATAATGCACTTTTTCTGCTAGGCATTCAACCACAAATATGAAAGTCATGAATTCGTTTTTTTGAAAAGAATAATCCAACAAAATTGTGCCTGGCAGATTTATGCATTATAGTTGTAGACGAACTCATTGTTTGCACAGGTTTCACTTACGTATAATGAAATGGAAAAATCATACAAAAACAATTACCTCAATAATATAAAACGTTGAATCATTTTTCAGTTGGAAGTCAACGACATGACTTGGTGACAATCAAAAACAATCCATTTTCAATGATTGAATAACAGACACGAAAAGTGTTGCAGCTTATTATATGATATTTTGAACTTGAGGAATGTGGGTGTGCGTGTAAACGTGAATGAAAGTTCTTTTGTAGTCGTTCACCCACACCCACACTGAAACTATTCACATCGCTTTGAAGCAATTTTTTCTCTGTTAGTAAAAATCTTAGAAGTCTCTTTGGTAAACAATATTTCTTTCTTCTCGATGCGAGAGAACGAAGAAAAAGAAAAAAAAAATTATTGATCGATTGAAAGCGTGCACTTTATATTTTTTATTTTCATAAATATTAAAAAGTTGCACTGTAGTTGACAACCTAGGTTTTCATTTTTTCTCTACAACATGGCCGCCGATAATTCAACGTCAGCCGATGTTCCGACCGAGCCGCAATGGTACTGGGTGTTCAATGAATCAGAAATGGTTTTAAAAGTCGATCGTCATACTGGAGGGTATCTGCCTATTTTCGATCGCAATGTTCCATCAGGGTGGCAATCCTATTCAAAAGAAGTCAATGAGTGGCTTGAACGTGCGTTGTCTTTAATGAAGAAATCTCGGATATATGACGAGAACTGTGGTCCACTACGAATGGGACTATTCTTATCAATGATTAAAGGAAAACTTGATTATAGCTGGAGTGATCAGGCCGTTGATTTTTGCAATGGTATTGTGATGATTGACAGTGACAACTATGTCAATATCAATGAAATGAAACAATGTAATAACTATGATGCTACAAAATGCAGACAAGTAAAACGCGAACGTAAGATTATTCTTCAATAGAAAAAAAAAGAGAAATCAAAATGTTAGAAAAAGTTTAAAACGGTGCCTTTCATTATCCACGCACTTAGACAACCCTTTGAGTCCGGGATTATTTTTATACGGTAAATGTTTTCTAATTTCAAATCAACGTTTACTCTGCAAAAAATATCACGAGATGTATAATTCAAAATAGTTTCCAAGTATTATAGTCCTTAAGGCAATACATTCATACAAAGTATTTTTTCTAGCCTTAAGTCACATCACAGTATTAGCGCAAACCTAATAACCAGTTGTATTTTGTCCGCAGTGACATTTTATGCCGAAAATGCACTTTGTTATATTTGCCAGATAGGATCAACTGATCAGGCTCTGTTCGATAAATGGCATTTTTGAGGAGTTCTTATAAGACGAAACATCTTTATGTAACTGACAGTTCTGTGTAAGAAGTGCGATCAGACTGGTTTATATTCTAACTAGTTAATTATAGACTATTGTCAGATACATTGAGGAGCAACCAACAATCTCCACTATATATAAACATATTTGAATGTACAAATAGCATAAATGCAAACATTTATGCAATATTTGTTGTTAGATAATCAGCAAAACCGTGCCTTTTAGAATTATTCAAGTCCCAAAATATCAGGACACGAAATCCCGTCGTCCGAACTCAAAGGGTTAAATAGAGTATTTCCATCTATTACTAGTATTAATAATATCCAACTATAAATTAAATACCAATCCTATACTTCCCATGATTAGTCCGAAAACGTTTTTTTCTAATTTTTGTATAGCGCCAATAACCAATCGAGACGATTATCATTTTCATACTCAAGAAGATATTATCGGGCAAATGTTATCAAGTGCAGAAGCAAGAACCAATAGTATCAAATCAGAATACAAAATGAAGGAAACAATTCGGAAATCAAGCGACAAATTTATTTCAGATGACAAGCAAAAAGGGTGTGGGTGGGAGGATCAGGGTGGAGGCTGGTGAGTGCGGATCTGCGTGGGTTTGAGTGTGTGATGAATGATACTTTTTACACTTACACCCACACCCACACCCTTTAAAAGAAAATATTTAAAAAAAAAGAAATCGTTCGAAAATAAAATTTTACTGTAAAACATAAGTAAAGTGTATTCAAGTAATTGATTAATTCGTTTGTTGATACCATAAAATGCTGAATAAAGATTAATCCAATCAAGATAATCAAAAATTTCAAGCCAAAGTTCATTCGCTAGATCTTCAATACATGATGGATTTCTATTCAACATTTGTTTTGTTTAATTCACTTCGCCAATGAATTGATTCTTTCTATTATACCCACCCTGTTGCAAGAAAAGAAACTCTAAATGTTGTTAACTGCAGTCTGCAATCACTCTTGAAATAATATTTGCAATGGCAACACATGTGTATGCATGGAGAAAAGCAGTAAAAATGAAACATTTGCGTCACTTGTTTTGAGCGAGAATCAAAACTCATCCTTACCCTCACCCCACACCCTTATGACGTCTTTATTTGTTATTTATTTTATTTTCAGTTATAATCGCAGTATATAAATAAAATAAAGAGTTATGCTTTTTAAGTCATCGAATCTAAACATAAAAAGTATATGAAAAATTCATGATACCATTATGGATTCTGAAATCACATATTGATGGTAAATGAAGTGTTAACCATTCGTTCAGTTCATTCTCAGAAGAAATCAATAGACTATCCTCATCTTGCAATAAACGTATTTTTAATGATCGAAGATTTCTTAATTGATTAATTAACTGAAGTATATCATCGAGATGTTTAATTGATAACATAAGAACTTCACATTTTTGACCTAATTGACTATGAATCAATATTTCACATTCTTCACGATTAAATGTATAGTGTGCAAAATCTAAACACCGAATAGAATTATGTTTTAAGTTGAAAAACGGTTTATATTCAATCTCATCCTCATCAAGACATAATTCTAATGTATGAAGATTCGGCATACGATTAAGCAGTAATTGCAATTCATTTTCAGGATGATCATATTGTTTATCTGCATAAAACGTAAGTATTTGTAGTTTTTGCAAATTGAAAACATGTGACCAGAGTTCATCGTTAGCAGGATCTTGAAGATCTAAGTGATGAATATTTGGAAATAAAAATGAATGTAAATGAAAAAATCGTGAATACGACAGAACCTCTACATGATCATATGAATTATAGACATTATCATCAGGACAAGTTGATCTATAACAACTTGAACTGAGAATGCCTGAACGATTTATCCGACTAGGTAAAGTAGTTAATACTATTCCTGGCCATCCTTTCGATTCTGGCATTTTCTCCCAATGACATCGAACATACCATTGATGTTCCTCAAGCCAAAATAAACTTCGAATGAATTCAATAATCTATCGACATATTCTTCTATCTGGTTACAGTCATCCGCTGCTAAGTCCATATATAGACGAAATATTTTTAATTTAGGTAAATAAGTTCGAATAATATATTCCCACTGTTTTCCATCAAGATAAAATCGTTCCATATGAACTGTTAGATGAGATAAATTTGGTAAATATTTCCAAAAAAATAACGTACTTGTCGTAACTCTCATGTATACGCTCAATCGAGTTAACGTGAAAGTGGTATTAACTGAAAGTTCTTTTCCAGGCTCAGAATAATCTATAATATTTGTGTTTAAAGATCGAAGATAAGGTGTATTTTTCAGTAATTTTAGTAATACATTCCAATCCATAGAACCATTTTTATAGGATAAATATTGCATTGATAATGATGTGACATCCGGGGCAATAAAATTTGTCCATGTGCCATATATATCATTTAAATAACAGTATACTAAATGATCAAGACTCCAAATACTATTAATAATAGTATGAAAATCAATTTTCACTGTAAAATTACAATTAATGATACTTAAATTCGTAAGATATGGTAATTGATGCCATTCAATTATTAATCTTTCCATGAGATTTGAAGAATTAATACAGTAGAATGAAAGTGCACGTAAATGAGAAAGTTGAAGAAACGATGGAAAATAAATTGGAATATATTTTGATTGTACTGGTGTATTATTATCATCAGAAAAACGTAATGAAATAATTTGATTTCGAATTAATGGAAGATATTTTGTACATATAACATGCAAATCAGATTTGGATATAGATTGAAAATCAAGATGATATGAGTGAAAATATTTGAGAAGAAGAATATTAAATCGATAATTAATATTGTAAAATGTATGAAAAAGATCTTCAATTTTGAAATATTCAAAAAGATCAAGTAATATTTCATTGGCTAAACATTCCAAATTCATTTCAACCCTGTTGAAAGAAAAGAAAGTTGAAATGTTGTTAACTGCAGCTTGCGAAAGAAGTTCTGTTACTGTACATTCAATGACTCTTGAAATAATTTTTATAATGTCAACACATGTGTATGCATGGAGAAAAGCAGAAAAAAATGAAGCATTTGCGTCACTTGTTTTGCGCAAGAATTGAAACTCACCCTCATCCGTTGCAATTCGTTCCGGAGGGTGTGGATGCGGTATTAAAAGAACATCCTTACTCTCATCGCACCCTCAAGGTGGTTTTTTATTTATACACTATTTACCAATTTGCTGGATTTGTCAAATGAGGAAACATTTGTCGTGCATGCTTTAAAAAATAGAGAAATATTGCAGTAACATTACCTTAGAAGAAACAAAAGAAAAATAAATGATAGAAAAAAAAATTATAATAGAATATTTACGTGACACGTCAGTAACGCGCGCGGCACTTGCGCGCCGACATGAACGTGCACGACGCTTGCGCGCAAAAAAATTTCTTTCGTTATGTTAGTGAGATTGGTTTATTACGAAAATGCGTAACAGATATTAATGAGAACCAAAAGATGATCTAATTTTAATATCAAACCTGCTTTTTGTATCAAAATGAAATTAAAACTAAACAAAATAAATCAGATAAAAGTATAAAAAGAAAGTATACATATATATGTGCGTATTATTTTAATAATTTCTAAGCTATAAATATGTCTCTTATAAAATCAGTCAAAGGCAAAGACCAACGCACAAAATATGAAAAAATTGATCATCGAATACGAAACATGGTCAAAGAATTTCATACTGTTTCTAGGAACGACTATTTTATAGTAGCCAGATCAGCGTTGAATTTCTGAACGAATACATTATTTACTCTCAATTATTACTCACTTAGCGTATTAGTTTATTTATTGTAAACAAATACTATTTATCTCTTGAGGGTGTCTGTGTGTGAATGTGGATGCTAGGTGAATAGAGTCTCCATACCATACTCACATCCACTATGAATAAATATAGTGAAAAATAAATCATGCGAAGACAAACAAATATATAATTATGGGCATCATTTTCGAACCAGAGTGTTGCTGAATGGATGTTTTCATATGAAAAAATTATTTCTAACTTCCACAATATGTTCATTGAATTCACTTTTACGCATCTTTGCATCATCGAAACATTCATTCATTGGCAACTGATACGTGAAAGTAGGAGTGTTCTTATTGTTATTGTATTCATATATTATATATTTTTCTCACTGTTCTCTCTTATGTTGCATTGTGTTATGATATTCATGTAATTTGATGATATTACAGTGTGCGTGTGTACTAGAACGTAAGAATCAATATTTTTCACTAAAAATATTTAGTTTGTTTTTTTTGATTAGCACTATTTTCATCAAAAAAAAGTGTATGAAATGACTTTTACCCTTTTAGAGTTGTGGTCACAAAATCAAAGTGCAATTAAATTTAGATGTTTTCGACACTATCAAAACATATCAAAAAGAAAAACATTGGTAATAAGTGTGAATTTCATATTTTTGTTGTATTGCATGAATAGTGACAAATTGTTACTTATGTTTTCCTATATATTTTTCTATCACATGTGTATCTAAGTTATTGTCATGTGAGAACAGTAGTGAATTGTTTTGTTGACTGGAAACAATATTGTTCGTTACTCTACCTCTATATATATAGATACACCTTTTCTCATAGTTTCATAAACCAGTTCTCATCGTACTCTAATTTTATTCTTTACTACATTATTACTATTAATATGCCAGGCTGTGGATGTGGTTGCGGTTGTGGATGCGGTTGCGGTTGTGGATGTGGATGTGGTTGTGGCTGTGGCTCGTGCTGTAAATCATGTTGTAGTTCATGTTGTGATCCTTGTTGTTGCTCTTGCTGTGATCCTTGCTGTGATTGTTGTTGTGATCCATGTTGTGATTGCTGCTGTGGTTCGTGTTGTTGTGGTCCATGCTGTTGTGTTCGTAAAACTGTATGCTGCTGCAAACCATGTTGCAAAGTCATCAGAAAGAAAACCGTCACCGTTAAAAGATCATGCGCCAAAGTTTGCTGTTGTTAACATTAACATTTTTGATCTTTTTTCTATGAACTCATTCAATATCTAACGTATGAATATTAGAGAACATTCTAACAACATTCGTATTATTTTTTTGTCTCTTCTTCCTGTCATTCATGAGAATATATTGAAATTCTCATCTTCTGTCTTTTTCTTATTTTGTTCTCCATTTTCATTTACTTCTTACATAGTTAGAAAGAAGATGTATTACATCATCTTCTTTGTTTTGTTCATCTATCTCTCACTTCCATGTGTACCTGGATAGAATGGGTATGAATAGCTAGTTTTTTTTCAAAATAAAATTACTTCGTAGATAAGGAAAATATTGTTCTTCTCATTTGATCAATTCAGTAACAAAATGGCTTTGTAATAATAAAGTAGAAAATTTATTTGTTTGTTTAATCTTTATGCATTTGATTCCTGTAAGAGCCAGTGCAACCAAACTTTGCGCGACATACCATTGTTACTACAAAGAGAATTAAAACTTCGATAAGTTCAGTTTTATGCTGTATAATAATAAACGAAATTGTTCTATTTTTACTTTTTGTTATTCAAATGAGGTATATCAAAAACGAGTCTAACTGATTGTCTTGTATAAAACATGTTGATTGAAGTATTTTTCTTCAAATAATCAAATAATATTGTTTCAAAAAACTGCCACCCGTACTTTATACTTTATCATGTTTATCAGTGAAAGTATAGTGAGCTGTGCTTGAAAATTCTTATTATAATAGAAAGACCGTAACATTATATTTGGCTTTGTATATATCTAATTGATCGATTCTATGTCTAATTCAACTTGAGAGTGTGGGTATTCACTTTATCCTGATCCACACCCACCTACCCATCTAACTCATTCTCATCCACACCCACACCACACCCTCAAGATGTTCAGGTATTATTAAATTCATAATGAAATAATTAGTCATTGATGAGAGAAATTTCTCCATTATTTTTATCAATAAATTTTCTCACATCACGTAGGATAAAATAAAATGAAAACTTAGTATTATATATGCAACTATCGTTTCAAATATAGAAAAGAAAAGACTTAAGACAAACAATTCTTTTTTTCTCGTCAATATGAATTTTTTTATTGAATATGTAAAATAATTATTTGCAAGAAAATTCAAATAGTCAAAATGTAATCGAAATCGAAGCCAATTTAATACATCTGGCTTGATAACTAATGATCTTGTTATAGATTTATTATCATCTTAATTACAAAATTCGAATTTCACAATTCAACACAATTTTTTCATTCGATAAGAGAATAGAATAATTGATTATAAACCTTATACATACGATTTTTTTAATTCATGAACAGCAATAATCAAATAAAAAGATTTTTTTTGTAAATATTACTGTAGAAAATACTGTAAAAAGTAATAAAACAATGAGACACGAACATGAAAATATACACTTCAGTTCTTTTAATTGTATATTGCAGATTTAACATGCTCAGTAAAAGAATACAATCAATCGTTCACATATAGCCAAAGAATTAATTTACAAAAAATTTAGAATTAAATTGAATCAGTATCTAATAACATACAATTTTATCAGAATATATTTATTTTTAAAAATTCCTATTTGTATAGAAATGTTAAAGTCAAAATCGATTTATACATAACTATCAATATTACGTTTTTTAGTATATGAAGAACGTGTATTTAACAAACTTAGAAAAGTTAAAATTGTTAGGAATTCCGAACTCATGTCAGTTATCGACTTGTGAATTCAGTTAATAGAGCAACACAACCTCACCCCCACTTGCCTTCTTCCAATTGTGACACCCAACTCATCCATCTCTAATAAAAAATGAATTTTTCAATCGAACAAGCATTCTGTTACACTTTTTTTCTATTCTCGAGGCCAATGTTTTGATTAGAATGAAGAAGTATGTTGTTTACTTAAAATATGACATTTACATTATATGTGTGAAGCCGTGGAAATGGGCTCATTATTGATTATTTTTTATTATATAAAACATATATATATATATACGTACTTTTTTCAATTTAGATCAAAATCAGCTACCAATCCACTAACATTACACATAATGGCGAATCCACGATACTCCGACTGGTCATCGGATCCAGAATCAACCACACATGGAAGTCATTCATCGATCGAACGCATTGTCTGGACGGATGATGATGGTAATAATCAGTAAGTACAATATCGATTTTAAGATGTTTATATATCTTAAATGTTAATAACAGAATTCATCAAAAGAAGACATCCTTTGCCTGGACTTCGTTTTTTAAATATTGTACTGTTGGATCATTAGTTGGTGGAATAGGTTTAGCTATTGTACTCACATTCTGGTTGACATCAAAAACAACAGCAACGGAAACATTAAGTATGTACTAATTAAAATCATTGTTTTAATGTTGATTATTTGGTCTTTTTATTCATCAAATGAAATAACAGATAATTGAGTACCATTTTTGGTTGAATAATAACCTAAGATGAGATACAAATGTTGATTTGGTTTTTATATATAAATACAGTTAGTTCTATTCAAAACTTCGGATTTGTGGAGAGAATTTTAATAAAAAAGAATGGTTAGAGTAGGATCTGATATTGGTCTAAATCCAGGTATAAGAGTGAATGGATGATAATTAGAATACTCATATTCACGTCTTCAACATGCAGCATACATCTAGGAAATCTTTTTTAGATTTTTACATATGTGACATTCATATTTTTAGTTGTAACAACATCATCCCCTAATTCATCAAGTAGTTCATCTGTATCGGCCTCATTTGTTACTTCATCGAATACACCATCTGCAACAACATTATCTTCATTATCAACAGGTATGATAATAATTCATCTAACACTTCTATAGACAACAACCAACTATTTATTCTAGTTAATTTCCATATATTTGAGAGTGTGAGTGAGAGTGCTAGATGGATATAGTATTCACACCCACACTCATCTTCAGAAGTCTATCAAATCACATTGACTAGGACAGTCTGATTCATTAGATCTGCATTTTGTGAAATTTTCTAGCAGATTATTTAGAACTTTTTTGAATATTTATAAATGGTATTTTGCATGAAAAGAATACAAGATGATACTTTGAGATAATCTTCATATTTTTTACCTGTCGATGAGCATTATGAGAGATATTCGGATAGACGGTTCACTTTTTTCCTCATACAAATGTATTCATAACAAAGAGCAAATGAAACTGTATATACAGTAGAAGTGTCGAAGTGGATCGAGACTCTTCTATGAAACTATGCTATATGAACTTTTGTAAGTAGTACAAAACTATTCGTGGCAGGGAGCTATTATCGAAAGAATACGAGTAGTATTCTTCGATATTCTTCCACAACTAGATAGCGAACAAATAATTGAGTAATACTGAAGTTATCGAATCATTTAATAGAGAACTTTCCAGAGGCATATAAGTCAGAAAAAAGATTATTTTTCAGGTGAAATCCTATAGAATCGAATAGGGAAGGCCCTAGGCAACTTTTTGATTGCCTAATCAACTTTGATAAAAATATGATATTAGAGATCAAAATTAAAGACAAAAATTTTTCTCGACCTCTGGAAGGTATTCAAGCACAAAAAATTCAAAAGTCAGATTTCAATATTTTGACCCAGTAGAAAGGCTCAGGATGATACCTTGATTAATATACAAATGAAGTCCAAAAGGAATCTAGTGGAAGTCTAAACAGTAGAACTACGACTCATTCTTTAGCTTTTCGTACAATTTTCTTTTATTTAAGTAACAAGTTCAACTAGTTCAAGCAGGAGTACATCAACAAGCACCTCTACAACCAGTACAAGTACATCAACAAGCAGTTCTACAAGTAGTTCAAGTACGAGTACATCAACATCAACAAGCACTTCTACAACAAGCAGTTCAACTAGCACGACATCAACAACATGTAAGTCAAACATATGCTGAAATGAAAATCTACAGATATTAATGTTCATTACATTTTCTATGAATATTTTATTTATATTTATAATCATAAATTAAAGGAGTAGCATTGTTGTTATTCCTGCAGAATCTGATTACGACTAGTCACGATAAATTTTTAATAGTGCTATACAATAGCAGTTTTTTTAAATTATAATAGAGAATAAAATATTTCATTTTGAAAGCATGCGTGAGAATGTTAGATTGATATATCAATCACATCCATACCAGCACTTGTTTCTTTTTTTTGAAATTTAATTTCTCTGTCAGATCTATCGCAAAATGCGCGATGATTTATTAACAATTTTCATTTATTTTTATTTAGCAACAGCAACTACAACAGCATTTAGTTCTTGTTAGTTATTTTATATAAAAATGATAAGATATATATAAATTTTAATCTATTATTTAAGGTAACAGTCTACGTTGGAATCAAACAGGTCAGATCGTTGCTGGAACAACACAAGGTTTAAGTGCGAATCAACTAAGGAATCCAACATGTTTATACATCGACAATAATAATACTCTATATATTTGTGATCAGAACAACAATCGTATTCAGAAATGGATTCAAGGTAGTGCATCGGGTGTGACAGTAGCCGGAAGTAGTACAGGTACTTCAGGTTCAACATCTACATTGCTAAAAAATCCCACAGATCTTACTTTTGATCAAAATGGATTTATGTATGTGGTTGATTCTAATAATAATCGCGTGCAAAGATTTGCTCCAAACTCTACTAATGGCACAACTGTTGCTGGAACAACTGGTTATTCAAGTGCATTGACTGGCCTTAATCGACCATCAGCTATTGACATTGACAATAATTCAAATCTTTATATTCTTGATATGGGGAATACAAGATTAGTAGAATGGGCTCCAAATGCAACAAATGGTACTCTTCTGATCAGTGATCATACTCTGAATAATGCCAATGATATTCTACTCGTACCGAATTCATCAAATCAAATATATATCAGTGTTCAATTTGATGATGCAATATATTTGTGGACATTTGGTGCATCAGCTCCAAGTATGACTTATCAAACAGTGAACGATAGCCGAAATACTCTTAACAACCCAGAGAGCATGGTTTTAGATCCGTATGGTAATTTATATGTTGCTGATAGAGATAATAATCGAGTAGTTATGTATTGTGCTAATTCAACAGTTGGTATTGTTGTTGCTGAAGATAATTATTCTGTACTTTCACTTCAAAAACCAGTGGCTCTTGCTTTTGATTCTGATCTCAATTTGTACGTGGTCACTGGAAATAATGGACAAGTGGTTAAACTTTCAAGAATTTAAGTCGATCGGAGATTATTTAAAACATTAAATCATATATCTGACATTTTTTGTGTGCATTTTATTTTCATACCTAAAATAAATAAATAACTTCTTCATTAAAATATCAATCATTTAGTGGTAACGATCAAATAATAAATCGATGATATTTTCGTTCACTATAGACAGCTAATATATAAAATAGTCTGAAATGAAAGAAATCTTAGAATATTTGCTTATGTCTTTAATAGTAGAGAAACACCCGAGTATCTATTCTTGAGAGTGCGGGTGTATCGTATATATGGTACCCACACAAACTCTACCACATCCACACCTTTTTTTCTACTATCTATCAAGATATTTTTGTTCGCAGTAGCACTCTTGTATGTATTCATTTACAATATATTATTAATTTATATTGTGATTAAATTTCTTATTGAAATTTGAAACAAAATTCGAAAGTCTTCTCTTTAATTATATATTTCAATAATCAAATGTAAAGAATATGAATTCAATCGAAATTAAAGCTTTATTGTTGAATACATGACAAACGGCTTCTGTTAGATTGTACTATTTTGATGGAGGAAAAAAATTAATATATATGTCAGGAGTTGTGAGAAGAAATTCGTCATACAAGCAAACAATCGTATAAAGAATCACGGCAGACAACATACTAAAATATTTTTTCATCTGTTATATACCGATACCAACAATCATTTTCTTGAAAGGTAAGAGTCAACCCTAAAAATCCAATATCATGATAATAGTATCATTTCTGGAAAAAGTTTAAGTAATGACTTTACTTTACACTCACACTCTCATATGCTTCGAATTCTAACATAACTGATCGAGCGCTACAGAACTAAAATACTAAGACTCTGCCAACTAAAAGACGATGTAAACTTTAGGGGAATATACGTCGAAGGATTCATCAACCAAGTGTAAGCCATTTCAAAGATAGATGCGATTACTCAACTTTCATATAGGTATATTTATTTAAAACTCATCTTTGTCTAGATATTATCGAATTTTGTCACGATTCAAACATAAATAAAATGCTTTTTAGATATCGAATATATCTATAGATTTTCAAATGGAATCATTATCAAACATAATCGTAGCAACTAAAACTAATGGAAAAATATTACAGGTATATCATTAGTGGTAACTAGAAAGATGCCTACTAAAAGTCTAATTTTATAATAGGAGAAGCGATTATCTATACCAACGAAGACAACTAGGAATTCATCTGTAAAGGTAAAAAGAACAAGTCGACCATCTATCAATCAAAATCGTATAAGACAATCAACAGTTCATGTGCAAAAAGTACCTCGACCATCAAGCAATAAAGGTAAAACAACTTTATTATCTAAAAATTTAAATCATAGAAAATCTGTGTTAGTTCATGCACAAGACATAAATTCATTATCGAATAATCAGAAAAATATAAGTGGGTTGGCAAATGATCATAAAAATAGGAGCTTATCTATGGGTGATCAGAACAAGACTCATGATGCATTTGTTCATATGCAACAGGTAAGTTGACTATCAATTTAGGGTGGATAGGTGTGGATTTTATCAATATCTTCAAACACACTCTCACCCCTATATATTAATCTATTATTTCAAAGTATTTTTGTTTTTCAGCCAGGAGATATATCCTTCACATCAGAACATGGTTTGTTAGGATTAAATACAAGCAAAGGTCAAATTTCGTTTAACAAGAAAAATGTTGGTAAATCTTATAGTAGTTTTAATCCGTTTAGCGACCGCTTTCACAAGACAGAAAATGAAAATAATAAAAAAAGAAAAAGGTAAATAATTTATTCACACAATATTTTTTTCTAATTTTGATCTAAATCAAATGCAATAAAAAAGAAATGCACAATTCAAAATCACACGATGTTGTTGCTGTGCTATAATGGCTGCTGTAATTGGTGGGATCCTACTTGCGATAGTTGCGGCAATTATTGCTACTAGTAGTAAGTATAATTAGGAACTATTAAGACTTGCTTTTTTGAAAGTTATTTATCTCATGAGAATTTATTATCTGTATAAGTACTTCGATACACTCTAGGTACCATAAAGGATGTCTCTTAATAACTAAAAGTAAACTACTCATAGTATTTTTTATTTCTGTTCACCCTAAATGTTCAATGAGAATGCATCCTATTCCGCGATGTTGAACATTGGAGGAATCAGTTCCGCACCGGAATCGATTCCGTCCAATTCCGGGAACTCGATCGACACACAACATAAGACACCCAGTCGAAATTGATCGAGTTCGACCGATTCCGGAATTGCACGGAATTCCTAACGATTCCGGAATTGCGGGAATTGGTTCCGATTCCGGAATTCCGTACCGGAATCACACCATCCACCTCACCCACATTTGTTGTGTTGTGTTGATAAGTTATCCCGTTTGGATACGATCTAATTCCGTTACGGAATTCCGGGAATTGCATCAAGACGGAATTCAGTGGAATTGGACGGAATTCCTGGGAATTCCTACCGATTCCCACCGATTCCGGAATTGCGTGGACTACTACTAATTACGGAATTACACGGAATTCCTACCAATTCCGGAATTATACGGAATTCCTACCAATTCCGGAATTGGACGGAACTCGATCAATTTTCGAGTGGGTATCGGATATTATGTGTCGATCGAGTTCCCGGAATTGAACGGAATCGATTCCGGAGCGGAACTGGTTCCTGAAATGTTCAACATTGCGGAATAGGATGACTGCTCTGTTCAATATGATGACGAACCCTTTATATTACATACTGCAAGTACTGATCTCCACAAAACAGCAAATACTAGGTCCCAAACTTACATAGAACATTCATATAGAACGAAATACTAAATAACATTTGTAATAGAAGTTAAAATAATGATAATACATTCAGAGTGATTAATAATATTTCAATATCAGTTTATTATTAATGATGATGCCAATAATGTTCTTCCATTTTTTTACAACTATTCTTAAATTACTAATAATTTTCTATTATTTATTAGTGGTACAACCAAAGATGACTACTACAAACACGACTACAACTACAAGTAAGAGAAAAGAATTTAAAAAAAAATATAAAAAAATTATTATTATGATATATAAAGAAACAACAGTAACAACGAGTACCTCAAGTAATCATTTCATATATATATTCATGTTTCATCATTCAGAATTTTCCTTGTATTTTAAGGTTCAACTACAAGTACATCCACAACGACATCAACCTGTAAATTAATATATTTCTAAAAAAAATAGCTTTTTCTATGGTTTTATTTTATTTAAGCAACAACTTCAACAAGTTCAAGCACAAGCACATCAACAACGAGTAAGTAAAAATAGTCTCTTTATCTCATATTAAATAATCAAACATATACTAGAAATAAGTGTAAATGAGATGCGAGATTGATATGTCAGCCACATTCACACCTTATCACCCAGATTTATTAATTTTAAATTTTTATTTATTAATAATTTTTATTTGTTTTTATTTAGCATCGACAACTGCAGCAACATTTAGTTCTTGTTCGTTATTTTATATAAAAATGATAAGATACGTATAAATTTTAATCTACTATTTAAGGTAACAGTCTGCGTTGGAATCAAACAGGTCAAATCGTTGCTGGAACAACATCAGGTTCAAATGCGAATCAACTTAAAAATCCAAGTTGTTTGTACATCGATAATAATAATACTCTATATATTTGTGATCATGATAACAACCGCATTCAGAAATGGATTCAAGGTGCCATAACAGGTGTGACAGTGGCTGGAGATAGTACAGGCACTCAAGGTTCAACATCTACATTGCTCAAAACTCCCATAGATCTTACTTTTGACACAAATGGATTTATGTATGTCGTTGATAATGGCAATAACCGCGTACAAAGATTTGCTTCAGGCTCTAGTACTGGCACCACTGTTGCTGGAACGACTGCTAGTACAAATGCATTGACTGATCTAAAGCAACCAACAGCTATTGATGTTGATAATAATTCAAATCTTTATATTCTTGATATGGGGAATACAAGATTAGTAGAATGGGCTCAAAATGCAACAAGCGGTACTCTTCTGATCAGTAGTAGTACTCTGAATAATGATTATGATATTTTACTCGCACCGAATTCATCAAATCAAATATATATCAGTGATCAAGGTGCTCATGCATTATATTTATGGACATTTGGTGCATCAACTCCAAGTATGACTCTTCAACCGGTCAATGATAGTCATAATACTCTTAACAATCAAATGGGTATGGTTTTGGATCCGTATGGTAATTTATATGTTGCTGATAGAGATAATGATCGAGTAGTTGTGTATTGTGCTAATTCAACAGTTGGTATTGTTGTTGCTGAAGATAATAATTCTGTACCTTCACTTAAAAAACCAGTGGCTCTTGCTTTTGATTCTGATCTGAATTTGTACCTACTTAGTACAAATAACGGCCAAGTGGTTAAACTTCCAAGAATTTAAGTCGATTGGAAATCATTTCTTCACTTTATAACTATATATATAAAACATTGAATCATATATCTGACGTTTTGTTTTTGTGTGCGTTTTATTTTCATAACTAAAATAAATAATCAACCTCTTCATTATAATATAAACCACATTTAACTGATAATTTGAATGAGAATCAAGTAATTAATTGAACTATGTAGTTTTGTAGAAGAAAAGTAGAGTTTTCATTTTGAGTTCATAGTTTTATTGTATATTTTTGGAGAAGAGATGATTGGTATTTAAAAATAAATTTAAGATGAAAATATTTACTCAAAACAAATAAAATGATCATAGTTTAATTAATGAATTATAGATAAGTTTGTCACAAATATCATCGAGGGTGTGGGGGTATAATAAACTAAATATTTACACCACATCCACATCCTCAAAATAATCTTGTTTAATTATGAAACTTTTTATTCTAATAATTACATAATTTTCTTCAAATAAGATCAATATCAGTCAAAACAATATTAGGATTTGTTCATTTGAATTTCCTTTGATTGAGCAACTAATACAAGACTACGTTACACCCACATCTACCCTCAAGATCCCATCGAATTTATGAATCTGGGCACTCACTAGTCACTTTTTATTTATGTCACCAATGTACATTCTCTATATTGGGTATTCATTTATAGCATATAACTCGAAATGTGTCACATGTGGATGAATTATAAAAAATGACTTGCAGCGAGTCACTATCGCTTGGAGATTTTCAAAATTTTTTCGGTCTTAATTAAACCTTTATTATAATGTGAACAAATAAATAAGAAATTCTACCGTGATCATCAACGAATATTAGACAGAAGTGAATTATTAAAATTCAATACATGTTCATTTTTAGTGTAGGAATTTGATTGGAAAGATTATTCATTTCAAGTAATAGCTTGTGAATATTTATTATGTTGTTAAAATAGTTCGAAAATGTAATCTTATTCTTTTTCTTTCGTTCTGTTGCATTACATTATAATGAATAACCTACATGAATAACTTGTGAGTGACTGTTATTTTTTTCATTCCTCTTGTGAAAGTAATAATAGTTAACCACTATTCTTCGGAAAGTGTTTTCCTATTTAATTTATTAACAAAAAAAATATTGAGACTCATCATTGATTATCGTCAGATTGATCGTGTTAAATAAATGGTATAACATTAGGTAGATTTAGTGTTTGAAAAAAGTCTCGTATTTCTGTTCTTTTGTATTGATGTGAAAAATGAATTAGTACGAAAATAACGTTTGGATATCTGATGACGAAAGGTTGAAGATCATCCTAAAATATTCTAATGCATTAAATGAAAAAAATGTAGTTGTAACTTACCCAAATTATATGTTTGCCTTCTGCAGCTGCCTTTTTATGAAGTTCACTATTGATATACGAACATTCAACAATAATTAATGGAAACTGAAAAAGTTCATTTTCATATCTGTTGAATATCGATACTGTTGTATCGCCCATAAAAGCAAATAATGGAACTAGTCGTTCTTCATTAAGTTCGAGATTTTTATTTTCTCTTTTCATCTTTCCAATATCTATATTGGATAAATGTTTGTATTCTTGTTTCAATTTTTTTCGACGTTCATAAAATCCATAACCACAACAAGGCACTGAATAATCCATTTCAAATACACAAATTTTCATTGTTTTGGAAAAGTCTAATAAATCGTCAGGTTTAACACCTATCAACTGGAAGCTAGGTACCCATCTGGCTGGATCTGGATCAGTTTCTTTAAACATCGTAAGAACTTGACATTTTCGAATATAGTCTTGCATAGGCTGAACTGCGGATATAGGAAGATAAACTTTCGGTATTACATTTTTACCCCATAATCTAGTAATATCAAGACAATGATCCAAGTGAGTATGTGTAATAAAAATGTGAAGAGGACGAGTAACTGTAACTGAACAACCGCAGTCCAATAATATATCGAGTTCAGGAATGAATAAACTAGTTGCATCGTCTGCTCTTGAACGGCCAATTAATGTGTAACAACCAACAGTATTAGGAAATTTCCATGAAAGAATATCATTTGAACAAAACGATTCACTAGCATATGACGTAGGCACTGGAAACATCGTTGATATTGATCCTGAGTATATATACTTTCTTTTTTCTTTTCAGTTTATATACCTCTTATCTTATTCACCATAACCATAAAAAACATGAAAATCATATGTGACTCATGTAATTGCAAAAACTTTATCTCGTAGTAGGAAAAAGTAAATGTGAGTAATATAAAATTTCTTATCACTAAACATAATAAAAAAAAAACAGAAACCGCCAATGTTAATTTTATCTTTCGGTCAAATAAAATCTTGAATGCGAGGATTATAATCCATATTGAGAATGGGTGTGGGTGTTAGTGTTCTTTCTTCATCCCACACACCTTCTACAGAGTCGCTATACTTAAAAATGTGAGAAATACAATTGAAAAAAAAAAAACAATTTTTTCTGTTCGCATTACAAGGAACGTTTTTAGGTGAATTCTTTTTAGTTTTTCTTGTGCAAATGGTAAAGGTTGATAAAACTGTCCGTGTTATTCTTCGTTTACAGTGCGACGAGAGAAAAATCTTCAATTTTCCTTTTCGAAAGATAAAATGAATATTCTTTTTCTATGTACAAAACTTGTTTGACTAACACCCAATCAACGACAGGAAATCAAACAACATACTACGTTGATTTTCTTTTCTTACTAATTTATTCATACACATTGTCGATCGATCGATTCTCCACTTATATAAAATATTTGAACACCGCCTTTTCTTTTAAGAAAATAAACGACCGGATCAGTTTGCTTTTCATCGGCAAACTGATTTCTAAACAAACTGAGACTTTTTAATAATCGATTGATGTATTGTACTTCTACTCATTTTTCATTCACTGCCACAATTAAATGTGGAAATTATTCTTTTACATTTTACTTTTTCAACATTTCGAAACTATTTCGAGTGGCCCCGTTTCCATTGGCGTCATTTATGATGTTTCTTTGTTAATGTTCGATCCTAATTCAAAATCAATGAATGGTACTTGCAATGAATGCTTGTGTGCAATGATGCTAAACACAACAGCGTTTTCATTCTTGAACTGTTTCCAGAATAATGAGACATGTGAAATGTTCTCGACATCTTCTAACGCGAGATCATTTTCACTGATGAATTATTCGGCAAGTTCATTTTACTTTTTTCAACTGCCAATTAGCAATGTTACAACTACGACTACTTCATCTAGTGAGTTCTTATTTTCTCTAGATATAATTCAAGATACATGAGTGCGGATAGGTATGGGAATGCGTGTAGGATGTGTATGTGAGTGTGAATATAGGTGCGGGATGAATATAATACTATACCCACATCCACACCCACTCTCAAGATGCTAATATGACATTAGAAAACATGGTTTGCTTTTTATGTATAAATACAGTTAGTTCTGTTTAAAACTTCAGATTTTGTACCGAGAATTGCAATATAAATGAGTGCTCAGAGTTTGATCTGATATTGGTCTGAATCCATGAGATGCCTAATTCGAGTTCGAATATAAACGGATATCGAATTCACAATATCACTACGAAGATAAGCACTTATATTAATATATACATATACATACATTTGTATATACATAGTCTTGTAGATTCAAGTATAGTTAGGAATAGATTTAGATATATATATATAAGTAGACGGTTTATTGTTTCTTACTATACTGCTTTATATGACTTTATTCTAAAATAGCATCAACAATGAGTACGAGTACTACAAGTACCAGTACGGCAAGTCCAAGTACTACAAGTACC
>CAJNOI010000311.1:55221-82809 GCA_905250115.1 Adineta steineri | reverse complement strand
TTTATATATCGATGAAATAATAAAGTTGTTAATTAAATACTAATTACAATTAGTTAAAGAGAAATTTAAAAGAGATAATACTAATGAGACGAATATATTCCCAATTCAGGAAATACAAAAAAAATAAGATCTATTTCACCATTTTAATGCAATTGTTTTCATGATCAATAATCAACTCGATTACATTACGAACATTATTTTAAAATATAATGTACATGATACAAAGTTAAATGAAGTTATTAAAAAAATAAAACATTTAGTTTATATTTAGTAGTAAAATGGTTATACCTAGATGTGTAAATAGTTAGTCAGTCATATACACGTGTGTGTACATAGTCGACTGTCCATACATACGTGTATACATGCATACTTTCTTAAGTTTATATATAAAAAGTAAATAAATAGATATTCATTTTTTCTATAGACTTCTATTCAAAAACATCGCAATGGCGAATAAAACTCAATGTTTTACATGCAACAAGGAAAAAATAACTTATCCTTGTGACGGATGTTCACAAAGATTTTGTTTAATACATTTACCAGAACATCAACAAAAACTGAATGAAGAATTAAATCATATTATTGATGATTATAATGAATTTACAGAAAGAATTAATGGGCAAAAACAAAATCTACACAATCATTCATTAATAAAACAAATTAATCAATGGGAAAGAAATTCAATTGAAAGAATTCAACAAAAAGCACAAGAATGTAGAGAAACTGTCATTGAATCATCGCGAACATTTATTAATGATATTGAAAATAAATTTAATGAATTAAATAAACAAACACAACAACTTCATAAAGAAAATGACTTTAATGAAATTGATTTAAATAATTTAAAAAATCAATTAAGAAAAATTACAGAAGAACTAAATAATCCGTCAAATGTTTCTATTCGACAAGATTCACAAGCATTTATTAGTGATATTTCGATTATTTCGTCAAAAAGTAAGTTGTTTAGAAATAATTTCTAAAAGAATAATTCTCATTTTCCACGAGTTTATGCTAATAAAACTATAAAAACAAAGAAAAAAAATAGTGAGAAATATAAAAGGATCCATAGATTATTATCAATTTATTTATTAATTAAATCAATAATAATAGTATTAATATATGTAGGAAATTAAATTTATTTCTATGTAAAAAAAGAATAATAAAATATAAAATAATATTAACTTGAAAAAAATTTTTTTCAAAGACTCAAAAGATATTTAATTGATAAAAATAATAAAGTTGAGTCATTTTCAAATTTTTATTTAACAAAAATAATCAACGAAATCTTTTCTCTTTTTCGATCTTTGTCGTCAAAACAAAATATTTTTTCGATTCATTTTACGAAATTTTATTTAGAAAAACAATACGAGATTTTTTCTTTTTTTCAAAAGAATTTATTTCTATTTTCCAAATACAAAACTTCAAATGTGTTATGCTCTTTTTCAATAGAATCTTTTTCAAAACTTAACAAAAAATATAAAATACAACTTCTCTTTTCATTAAACCTGTTTATGAAGATTTTATTCGAAATTCAACTTTGCAAAAATAAAATCAAAGTTTCTTTGAGAACTAATTTTTTTCGTTAACAAACAAAACTTTCTTCTTCTTCTTTTTATCAAAATTTTTTGTTTTCATCGTTTTCTAGAACCAAAATTCAACAAATGGAAACAAAATGGCATCACTGTGGCTGGTGGAAATGGACAAGGACAAGAATTAAATCAACTCAATCGCCCTTTGGGCATTTTTATTGATAAAAACAAAAATATTATTATTGTTGATGTTTATAATCATCGTATTGTTGAATGGAAACATAATGCAAAAGAAGGAAAAATTATTGCAGGCGCTAGTGGCAAAGGACTTCGAATGGATCAATTGAATGGACCAACAGATGTGATTGTTGATCAACAGAATCATTCGATCATCATTGCTGATTTAGGGAACAGACGAGTGATTCAATGGTTGAATCAGAATCAGCAAATTCTCATTAACAATATTGACTGTTGTCGTTTGGCAATGGATAAACACGGATTTCTTTATGTTTCTGATTATAAGAAGAATGAAGTGAGACGATGGAAAATGGGAGAATACAATGAAGGAGTTGTAGTGGCAGGTGGAAATGGAAAAGGAAATCAACTTAATCAACTAAATACTCCTACTTTTATGTTTGTTGATGAAAATCAATCTGTTTATGTATCGGATTGCAACAATCATCGTGTGATGAAATGGAGAAAAGATGCAAAAGAAGGAACAATTGTGGCTGGAGGAAATGGTCAAGGAAAAAATCTCAATCAATTCTCTCAACCTCAAGGAATATTTGTTGATGATTTGGGTCAAATCTATGTGGCAGATAGTGGGAATGATCGAGTAATGCGTTGGTGTGAAGGAGAAGGTGAAATTGTTGTTGGTGGAAATGGTGAAGAAAATCGATCAAATCAATTGAATGGTCCCATAGGTTTATCTTTTGACCATGAAGGAAATATTAATGTTGCTGATCAATCGAATCATCGAATTGAAAAATTTGAAATAATTTTGTGAATGAAATTTTTATTTTGACAAAAGCAAAAGAAATTTTTTATTAAATAAAAACTAAGAAATAAAAATAATATAAAAAGTGAAGTTTTATGGCTGAGAATCAATTAAAAAATTGGAATAGATTTTGATAGGAAAAGAAAGAACAAAAATTTTTTAGGTTTCTTTTTTTTGAAGTTGAATTTAATTTGATAATTTTGATTACCGAATTTCAACAGATAAATGCTAAATTCTTTATCTTCTGTTGATTTTTGTCGATATTTACAGAAGAAAAGAAAAGAAAACATTTTGTAATTCAAATCGAATTGAAATAAAAATTATTCAAAAAGAGGATTTTATATTTGATGAAAATAATCTAATTGTATTGCCTTTTCAATTTGATAACATTTAAGAATTCTTTTATAAGAATTTGATAAGAAAACTCGAGTTGAAATGAATTTTGTTGTATCGTTTTCACGGAAAAGTTGTAATAAATAAATGCTGAATTTTAAGAAAAACGTCTCATTAGAATAATTGAAGAAATGATCGACTAAGTAATTTGAGATATTTCAATGAATCACAAAAATGTTTATTAGGAGATTAAAATTAGTTGAAACTGATAAATATTTGATAAAAATGATCAAATCTCATGATAAAATCAATTTAAAAATCTGTTTTTTTAAATATTTGTAGTTTAAGCTCGTGAACTGGTATGGAACTATCACACCACTAGTATGCAGAAGTCGACAAGCTGAGTTGGATGAGATTAAACGTTTTTACTTATATGTACCTATTATTCTGATTACTTGATTTATTTCGACAAGCTCTACAAACTCGTAGATAAGTTATTCAATTTCTTTTAATTAGAAAATGTCCATGTAAAGCCACAAAAAAATACAAATAAAAATAGTGAGAGATAGCGTTTTATTTCCAATAAGCAACAAATGTATATTCACCTGATGCTACTCTAACTGACATTGTACTTCGTAACTTATTCTCACTCAAATCATTTACTCCATTTATATCTCTCAACAATTTTATTTCATCACTCATCTCTCCTCTCATCCAAATGATTTCATTATCACACATTAATTTTACACATTGTCCATTCTTAATTAATGAATCAAATGTTACGATAGCATCCATATTGGTAGGTATCACAATTGATAAGTTCACAGTATTTACCGATGTTCTTGACCATTCTACTCGAATTGATCCTTTGATTGCTACAACTTCAGCTTTTACATAACTTAAAAGATCAGCATCATAAGACATTCGAGGATAAATAGTAATTGTCTGAAGACCATTCAATTCAATACCTGCTAAATATCGATAAAACCATGCACCAATACTATTAAACATATGATGATTTAATGATGCTGTTGCACCTTGTGGTAATGTATTCCAAAGTTCCCATGTTGTTGTAGCATTTTGAATATCATTATGAAACATATAACCATACGATGGATAAGATATTGATTGTGCAAGTTTTAATGCTAGATCATGATGTCCTTCGATAGAAAGAAGAGGATATAAAGGAGCTACACTAACAATACCACCAGTAAAATGACCAGTGGTAACAATATTATTTATTAATGAATTGAGAACATTTGTACGAAGAGATACTGGAACAACATCAGGTAAAGCAAGTGCAAGTATATTCATTGCTTGACTACCATCAACATAAACATTTAGATGAGTATTATAAAAGACATTATGAAATTCATTAGCTAGTTCTTGATATAGTTTTGTATATTTTTGTACATTTTCAGTATGATTAAGAAGACGACTCATGTTAATAAATGTATGTACATCACGAAGATAAGCATACGACGATGTTAATGATGTATTAGCTGTTCTATCTACTGTTGCCCAATCACCCCAATAAAAATACATTTTAGCTAAACCTGTCTTTTGATGTTGATTAGTTAAACAATCAATCCATGCTTGTATACCATTATAATATTTTTCAATAATACTAATATCACCTGTATGTTCATATAAATACCATGTGATTGTTACATATGCTGTGCCCCAGTTTGGATCAGCAGGACTAAAACCTACTGTAAATGGTACTGTATCACTTACACTACCATCCGGTAATTGATTATCTGATATCATTGTTAAAAAGTTCAAATAAAAATTTACATAATCAAAATTAAATAATGTTTCATCAATACTAAGTCCTGCATCGCCAAGCCAACCACGTCTTTCATTTCTCTGTGGACAATCAGTAGGTATTGACATTGAATTACTCAATTGAGACCAAAGAATATTATGTTGAATTTGATTTAATACATCACTACTACTACTAAAATTACCAATAAGTGTTGTTTCACTATGTGCATTGTAACATTCAATATTATCTTTATTAATATTATCATAACCATTTACTAATAAATATCGAAATCCATGATAAGTAAATAATGGTTCAAATGTTTCATTTCCTGTTCCATTTAAAATAACTGTATCCATTACTGCTATATTAGCTAAATTTTCATAATATAAACCAGCAAAATCAATTCCATTTTGACCACGTGAATATCGAAGTTCTGCATAACGAAGTTGTATAATAGTAGATTTAGGAGCATTCAATGAAGATAGTTTACACCAACCAGCAAAATTTTGACCAAGATCAAATACTTGTCCATTGACTTCATCTTGTGAAATCGGTTTAAGTATACCACCATCTGTGAGACTACCACCTTGTACTCCATCAACATTTCCCTTGTTGCCTGATGTTGCAATATGTAATGCATCTGGTCCAATACGAATAGGATCCATTGTTTGTAAAGACAATTGACCACCAGCTGTGAAATTAACTGGTGATGGTAAAACTGATGCATTGATCCACAAAGAATATGGATCAATAAATTTAGCACATGACCAACATGAACGTACAGCTCGAAGATCCATTGTTGTACCCATATAAACAGAATCATAACGATGTTCACCTTCTCGACCTAACCAAGATGAATCAGTTACAATAGATTGATTTGTACCATCGATATATACAATATTTAATTGCATCAATACACGTGGTGAACCATATTGCTCGGAAAGATCTGGACGTGCACCTGGACCAATGATCCATTGCTGACGATTGTACCAACCTTGACCTAACATGATACCAATACCAAGCTGATTAGTAGTATTAAATATTTCAGTTAAATCATATGAACTATAAAGTGTTCGTTGTTGATATGTAGTCCATCCAACATCTAATCGTCGTGTTTTATCAATTTGCTGTCCTTCGATATACAACTGATAATAACCAATACCACTAATAAAAACAGTAGCAGATTGAATTCTAGTCAATTTCATAGTTACAACAGTTCGTAATTGATTCATATTGATATTATTACTTCCAATCCATTGACCTGCCCAATCAGTCAGTGAAAAGAGTGCTGTACGAAAATGAGCAATATACCATTGACTTTGATGTTGTGTAGTATAATATTTGATTGTAACTGTATAACGTGTATCAGATATGAGTGGTACACCTTTATAAAAAATATGTGTAGATGAAGATGAAGATACATAGCCACTATTCCAAACGACTTCATTATTAATAACTTTGGTGACAATAATATGATACGCTATTTGTTTAATATCTTTAATCAAATATCCGTTACTATCATATTCTTGAGCTAGTTGCCAAGAAAAATGTGGTGTTTGAGTATCAATAACTACATCATGATGAGTATCAACATCCATATGTTGAATTCGTACATGTTGAGATGTAACACTTTCAACAACGAGTAAAAATATAAAATAAAGCGAGTAAACTAACATTCTGTTCTGAAATAGACTGATAAATGAAATATAACGAGGTAGAGACTGCAACACTTCAACTAATCTAAAAGACAAGATAACGAAGTCATGAAACTATTTGTTCTTTACATTCTCAATGTAGACATTTAATGTTGCAATTATATAAAGAGAAGAAAAAGAATGCTTTATTAATGTTTGTAAACTATTACAATTTAAAAGAACTTTTTTATCAATAAACCAATACCAATACAAAGAATTGAGCATGTTAATATTATTGTTCTACAACCACCAAATGCTCTCCAATCGAAATGATTAACAGCTTCAATATTATTTCCATGAGGATCAATTACAAAAGCTGCATAGTAAAATCGATGATATAGTGGACGAAATCCAGGTGGTCCATTATCTTTTGCACCATGTTTTAATGCAGTTTGATAAAAATCATCAACTTGACGGCGAGTTTTGGCTGCAAATCCAATATGAATTCCAACGTGACATTTTTCTTCATTTGAATCACCTCTATTACCAATCCAAAATGTTGGAAATCGTTGACCAAAACCGACTGCTTTGTCACCTTCAATTGTTATTATTTTCTTATTACCCAATGTAGCCAAAACAGCTTCATAAAATGATACTGTTTTATGATAATCATTTGAATTAAAACTAAAATGATCGATAGACATATCTAAAGAAGAAGAAAAACACGAAATAAAGCATGTATTCTCTATATCGACATATACATATATGTATGTTATCTTACGTTCTTTTTGTTTTTCTTTTATCCGGTACATATATAGGTCAAATTTTTCTTTTGTCTTTACGAATAATTAATAACCTTATGAACTCTTTTATTATATATTAAAACTTGTACAACACATCAATAATAATTGAATTGTCGACACTTAGAATACATAGATTTGAACGTGTTAAAAGACGCCATTATTTTATGAATAATATTTTTTCTAAGCGTGAAAAAAAATTGTTATTCATTACAAACAGTTGCTAGTCAGAAAATTTCTAACTGTTCGAGAGTAGAATTTTTAAATATGCAATTGATGTTAATACATTCAATTCTTATCTTTTATTTACCGTTGATTTCAACCATACCTATTGTTATATATAATAATACACAATTCAATCCTATTCATAATGGAACTATGATTTCGAAGTATTCATATATTCACCATCAATCTAGTTGTATTTGTTATTGTTTTGGATATTCTACATGTAGAACAGCTGTATACATTGGCTATAATCAAACATGTTTACTTTATTCTACCGATGTACGTGAAGAAGAATTGAAAATTATGCCCATTAATATGTATTCAAGTGTTATCAATATAAAATATAACAACTTCTCAAGTAATAATATTTACGTCATAGTTTTAATTTCGGATTTTTTTTAGTATAAATAACGAAGCTAAGTGAGAATACTTATATAATGTAGTAAACTGTCTGTTCATGAATAATAAAGATAAAAATAATTTGCGCTAAGTTCGATTTAAAGACCGTATCATAACTAATAAAAAATATATAGATTCAACAACTACTTCGAATATAATGACGACAAAAATCAATACTGCATCATCGACTGGAGCAACTACTCAAAAACACAAGAGTACACCAGGTAAATACATTAGTATTTCCTACATTATTTTCATATACATTATTTTAGTAATACAAACTGCAACAGCATCATACATGAGCACAATCATATCAACAATGGCTTCTACTCCAACTGATACATCCACTACACCTAGTATGTTTGATATATGTATGTTTAATATAATAAATTAGACAAGAAACTTTTTATTTAGCATGCACAACATTTATTACTTTTGATGATATTTCTGATCAATCGACTCTGTCTATTCCTATACCTAATGGTTATAAAAATCTTAATTGGATCAATGCTGAGGTTATACAACCAGCTCTATTACCGTATCAGAGTGGTTATCCGCAAGGAGTTTGTTCTCCACCATTTGTAATGCATAATCCGACTGGTGAACAAATGATCATTTCATCAACAGGTAGTAATCAATTTTTCTTTAATAGCCTATATATAACAAGTGCTTGGCGTAATTCTCTTATTATTACAATGATAACTCTCAAAGCTGGACAAATCACATCAACTAAAACAATTACAGCGATGACTACAAATACAACATATGTCCATTGCAGCCTTTCCACGAGTATTGATACTATATTATTGCTAGCAAATGGTGGTATTCCTATGGCAAATTTCACACAAAATGGAACTCAATTTGTTATTGATAATTTATGTATCACATTTGAAAATTAAATATAATCAAAAAAGAATTTTCTCTTCTCATATTTTAGAGTTGCATAAAATATTAAACAGAATCACACTTCAATATTGTTAATTATTCTAACACTCTCATATTATGTAAATGAATACGAGTCCATATTTTATCTAAAATAACAAATGATTTAACGTTCTTTTTTTGTTTAAACACTAGAAAATACTGTTATATATCTTTTTACTGTAGATTGTAGGAAAAAAAAGACTAAACGAACAATATAAGAACAAAAAAAAACACAAATTAAATCGAAGAAAAGATAAATAAATTAATAAATTAAAATTTGTCTTTTTGTGTAATTTTTAAATGAATATAACCACCGAAAGAGAACGAATTCAGTTCATGTATATATATTGCTTATAAATTTTGTATTTGACCTGGTAAAAATCGAGTCTAAATGAAAAAAAAAATATAAAATAATTCCTGATTATTTTTCTTTAAAAATATACATGAAAGAAAAAGATATTTCTACGACTAAAAAGCACGAAAAATCTTAACGACTGTCAAGTGTGTTTTACATGCAAGAATTTTTTCAAAAGACAAATAGATACAAGCATGCATATGTATGATAGATAAGTGTGTTGTTGTTTTTTTTATTAATATATATATAAGTCTAACCTTTTTGAAAAATAATAGATAAAAGTAGAATTTGAGAGATCAAGATGGAGAACAAGCAGAGACCTATAAGAAATCATGCACCAACTCAATTATTTCTCTATCGATATGATTTTTCTGAGAATTTATCGTGCAGAAAAAAAAGAAACATACATTCGTTGTTACAGAAGTTGGTTCGTTAGTTGTTATTTCATCTTAAATAAATAAATAAAATCGATTAAAGTAATAATGAATTGAAATAGATTTACTTGATGATGGTGATTCATTCGACGAAATATTTACTTCACTGTTTGTTATAACTGGTGCAACAACCTCGGCAGTTGGAGACGGAATAGGTGTGGGTATAGATATTTTAAAAACTTCATCCCAAAGACCTGGTAGAAAACTATGAATTCGATCTTTTGTAACTACTGTTAAAGGTTGATCAGGTTCAAATAAACCGGTTGTATTCATAACTAAAAGCATATTTTTTAAAGATTCACGAATTGATTCACGCTAAAATTATACATATATTATTTATTTTCGAACGAAAAAAAGAAACAAATAATTTTTCTTACCAACATATCGGTTTGATCTATTTTCGAATATTTATCCATAAAATCTAAAATTGTTAACCAAATTGTTGTAAATGTTGATAAATTTAATAATGGTGTAAGATGTTGTAAAAATATACGACAAAGTAATTGTGAAACACGTACACGTGTTTCTTCAATTCCATATATAGGATCATTTATATTTGTTGTTTCAAGTAATTTAACTAATAATGGAAATAATACTTTATTAAATACGGATTCCCATTCTGTTGCAGAAAGAATATTAAGTTCAGGTAAAAGAATACATCGTTGAAGGCAACTAAGTGCAGATGCACGAACTATACGACGTGGATCACAACAAAGACGAGCAACACCTAAATAGAAAAAAACAATTATTTAAAACTTATCAATTCTATGCAGAAGAATAGAGTGTTACAACTCTGGTACATTAGGAGACACTAACCTTGTAAAATAGGACACCAACATTTATACCATAAAATATTTGATTTTGTTTGATCTGCTGGTATTTGTTTATATATTTGTGATGCATTTATATGTAATATATGCATTAATTCTAATAATTGTAATGCAATTGTTTGATATTCTTGTTTAATTGTTTCTTGTTCATCATCATTATCATCATAATCGGAACGTGATTGTTTTGTTTGATTATTTGTTTGTTCATTAAAATTTTCGTTATTTAAAGAATTTGATGATGTTACTTTACGAATTTGTTTTATATTTCGATTATTATTATTTGTGGGTGATTTTGTATTTTGTTTATCTAATTGTTGATTGATTGTTACTTCAATAAATGTTCGTATACAATGTATACAATATTCGAAATTATCTTGTGTAACATATGCTAAATCACGAATAAGAAATGCTAATATTTCACATGATTTATTTAAAGCACGACGATCATGTTGAAATTGATTTCGATTTATTTCAAAATCATTATGTGATACAACAATATAATCTGATCGACGATAAACTTCTGAATCACTTGTATAACCTTTATCAGTTGCAACACAATCTGAACATTCACTATCCGATTCAACATTAATTGTTGATTGACTATGATAAATAGGTTTATTTGTTTGAAGATTTTGTGTTGTTGTTGATTGAAATATAGGAGATGGATGTGCAGCTGCACCAACAACTTCAATTAAAGAGAATAATATAAACCAATCATCAGATTTATGTATATTTGCTGCATTTGTACGAAGAAGTTCATGTAAACCATACGCTATTTCTGATGATAATGCATGAAGTACATGAGATTTCATTAGAAGAAGTATTCGAAGTGAATTAAGTACCTACAAAAGAAAGAATTATTCTTTTTGTTTTTGGTTTATGAAAATAAAATTACTTCTGAAGCTAATTCTTCTCGTCGTAAAAGTCGAGCTGCAATTCTTAATAAACCAATACAAGTACGTTCAATAAAAAATGATTTATCATTAGCATTAGCAAGTATCGAATAGAATTGATGTCGAATAGTTGACCAAAAAATAGTTACACGATCGCGATTTTGAAGAACAACTTTAACAAGTAATTCAAGACAAAATACAGCTGAATCTTGTTCAATTTTAGATGAATCAGACGATATTTGACTAGCATAAATAAGAGCTTTGATTAATTCATTTAAAGAATCAATTATTAAAAATTTTGTTTCTTGTAATAATTGTTCTAAATGACATTCTTCAATACATGTTGATGCTACTTTTATGGCTTCTTGTTCTTCAGGTGATGCTGGTTTATTCGAAGATAATGTAGAATCATTTGAACTACCACCACCAAGAAAAAAGGCAAGCGAAGAAAATAAACCAATATCAGTTCTAAAACGAAAACAAATTTCTATTTTAAAATGACAAGTAAATAGGTTTTGGATGTTTTTTTGACCCTGTGGACACTCAATCACAGGGCCTTATCGCTCAACTATAGATGTTTCTTGTAAGTGAATTGATTTTATGAATTTACTTTGGTGTTTGTATAATTTGCTCTTTAATAAGTGTTGTTCGTCCTGTTGGATCAAGAAAATCTTCAACTTCAACTAGAGTTGATGGTAATAATTTTGCTTTATATAAATGAATAATACATTCAAGAATATTTTTCCAACCATCTCTTAGTATATCACCATGTAAATGTGCAATATTAAAAACAACGGTTGCAGCAAGACGTGCTTTTTTATTTAATCCAAATTGTATGGGTAAATTTTCAATCCACTAAAACATAATATTTTCTTTATTATATAGTATCGATAATTAAAAACTTCATAATTACCTCTCGATTATTAAGTAAAGTTGTAAATTTACATAATGAAATAACTAAATTATCAAAAACATCCGACATACAATAATATGCAGCAATTCTTGCACATTTACTAAACCCTTGAATAGATTTATCAATAACTAAATTATAATTTGATTTTTCAAAAACAAATGAAAGTGCAGCCATTGTTTGTCCCCATATTAATGTAAATATATCATGATTATATGAACCAGTTGGTACATGAAGAAATTTTTCTCCTGTTGTCACTGTTCGTTTAAGCATTAATTTCCATAAATAAGATTCTCGAACACGACCTGTATGTTCAGCTGGCAATAGAATTTCATCAGATTTAATTGCATTATAAATTTCAGTTAACATTCCATCATCAAAATTTTCATTATTATTCATTTTTGATAAATTTCGTTTAAAATCCTTTGTTTAGAAAAAAAAAAAATTTAATAAACGAAAATAAAAAAACTAAGTTTATACTTCAACAGTCATTGGTGAACTTTGACGACGAACATTTGTATTATGTTGATCAGTCTAAAAATGAAAATAAAATATTCTAAAGATGAATAAATATATGACTTACATTAAGCATAATACAAGCATATGATAAACCAAAAGCAGCATCATTATTAGCAAGTTGAAAATTATTACATTCCTAAATAAATACAATTATTTTTTTCATAAAATTAATAAATTTTTCTTACTCTCCAACGAGCAGCAAAATGTTCAAGTAAAGCACTAATTAAAGGTGCTTCACCTGGTAAACGAAATTCTGATAAATATATTCGAAGTGCTTCATCAACACGCATATTTTCAAAATTAAATGTCCTGTAAGAAAAAATCAAAATTTATAAAATTTTAAAAATAAATCATATTTACTTGACATATTGTTCGAGTATATGAATATTTTTTCTATTTGATAAATATTCTCCAATAATCTTCTTATCTAATAATGGATTGTCTTTAAGAAATTTAACAATTTCATGAACATCTAATGGATCCGATAGAAGATTATTTTCTTGAAGAAATTTTATTCCTGATGATGCACTTTGATTAAATAATTCTGAACCTTGACGTAATAACTATAATCAAAAATAAATTTAATAATTAAATTACAAAAAAACAAAATTACCTTTTTATCTTGTTTCATTTTTTTCAGATCATCTTGTGATGGTAAATGTGAAGAAATTGTCATTCGATTTTGTCGAAGTCGTGATCCATGACGAGATTCCGAAGGTGTAGATGAACGATGTAAATCAAGATTTTGTAATGATAAAGCAAGTGCATAACCACATGGAACAGGACGTGTTAATGATTGATTTGTTGCTGTAAAAATTTATACATATCACATACAAGAATTCTCAAAAGAGAAATAATCATATTTATGATTTAGGCTCCACTGTAGAGAGCTGCGGGTTCACGTTTTTTTGGCCCGGACCCGCATCTCTCTACTCTACTGTCTCTTCGTCAATTGGCGAAATTCGGGAATCCCCTACTATATCCAGAAAAACGAAATTTCGATCTTTATAGTTTTATAAGACAAAATTAATTCATATTTTAACATACAATCATTTTTTTGTCGTTGTACTTGAAATTGACATTCAAGTTCAATATGATCGATAACTGAAAGAAGTGCATCGAGTGAAAGAATATGTGTTGATGTTAAACCAGCGACTGGAAAAGCATTTTTTGATAACATTTTAGTTAATTCTTCAAATAGATTTGTACTATAAAGATCACAATCATAATTTAAATATAATTCAGCTGGTAAACCAGGTATACGAAGAAGTTGAACGATTGTTTCAAGTGCGATTTCTTTTTGTTCATAGGATATTTTTGATTGTTCAGATACAATTAATTCCATTAAACGTGTAATAAAAAACTATGGAAAAACAAAATTAAATAACAAAAAAAAGTTTTTTAGATTTTTTACTTCAAATTGACATTTCAAATGTGTTCGAAGACTTTCGAATATAAGAAATGAAACACGAAATGAAGCTGAATATAATGGAATACGAGTAGAATTTAACAACTAAATATAAATATATATTTTTATTATAAAATAATAATTTCAATTAAACATACGCTTATTAAATTACGACAGAGAGTATCTTTAACTATTGAAAGTAATAGAGGATAATTTGCAAGATAATCTGCACCAACTTCTAATGCAACAATAAGAAGATTTAAACCAACTGTTATCATATATTCAGTATTATTTCTATTGACGAAAAATAAAATTATATTGAAAAGAAAAATATGATATTAAAACTTACTTATCATAAACATCGATAAGTGTCGTAAGAAAACGAAATAGACCACGAACACATGGCCAACCATATGGAGTTAATAAATCTAGGAGGAAAAAACGAGTTATTATTTTCTATGCTTGTTATTTTTTACCATTAACAGATTCATTGATAGGTGATCCTGATGTAAATCTTATTCCTCTTGGATTAATATACTCATTAGGATTTGATGATGTTTGTGTTACTATTGTTTCTTGTGATTGTTGTTCATCTTGAACATTTGTTAAGATCTGATTTGTTGATGATTCATCAAATGATGGAATAGTTTTTTGAGAAGATTTATTTTCATCAATCATTAGAGCTATATTTGTTGCACTATCGATTGCAGTTGGATGAACATTATCCGTACTTTCTAATGGCTAAAAATTATGATAATAAATCATATTACAATAACTACTGGAAAATGTCTTACATATGTTAAAGTTGTTTTTATTGTAGACGAAGTTGAATCTATAGAAAAAAAGCGTTTTGAAAATAAGAAAAAAATAAATTATTTTACCATATTTTTCTTTTTGTGATTCAGGTTGATTTGCTGTTGTTATACCAGTTGTTGAAAGATCTTTAATTAGTTTTGTTGATGCTAATGATGTTGCATCATCTTTAAATTGTGGTAAACGAGCAAATAATAATTGAACCATATCAATTAAAACATGTTCAGATGTTTTACGTAATAATTCTATAATAAATAAATCACATGAATAAAACGAGAAAAGTATAATTTCATTAATCATACCAGATAATCTTGTTTCGAAACATATTCGAAAACAAGATTGAAGTATTTCACATACAGCATCATTGGTCATTTGAGATCCAACTGGACTTAATAATAAAGAACGAAGAACCTATTGAAAAAACAAATTTAGAGATTTTTTTTCGGAGAATAATTTATACTTGTAAAATTCTCATCAAAACAACTTCATCATCATTTGGATTCGTTCCAACAAAACGTGTATGTGTTACAGCATTGGCAACTTTATCAATAGTCGATGCTGATGATTCACTTAGCGTATCTTTTTATACATAAATAAAAATAAAATGAAATAAATTGTTAAATTAAAAATATCTACCGATCAATCCATATGAAAGAAATTTATTCACAGCATTTAATGCTAAACAAGTCATTGGACCGGATATTTCATCAGAACGAATTATATCAAGAAATGGTGTTAAAAATGTTAGTGAATCAATATCTTGAAGATCTAAAAGCACAGATGACTTATGATTTTTTTATTAAATTATTTTACCTGATATTGAATTTAAAGTAGTTTTAAGTTTTTGAAATGAATTAATCTCTGGAGATTCCTTTGAAAGAAAAATATAGAAATAATAAATAGAAATTTTTGTGATTTACTTCATATGAATGTGTCGTTGACCATCGATTATTATTCTTTTTCGATGATGTTAATGCTTGAATTTCTCCGAGAATAATATAGATTGCATTTTTAGGTGGATCAAATGGTGATGACATCGGTGAATAATGATTCAAGGATTGACAAGAATCTTTTTGATGTCGAGAATTATTAGTCTAGGATAAAACAATTCAAATGATTGTTCTTGAAAATCCGAAATTAGAAAAAAAGATCAGCCTTCAAGTTAATCCATATTTTACCAATACAACGTAGTCATATGAAACCAATGAAAATATTTTTTTCTTAAATGTCGCTAGTCACTTACTAATGTCATTTTTGTAAGCATAACGTATTCATTGCATTCACTTTCAATTATTGGATGAAATAATTCGGTATAAAAAATATTGTCATATGACATAATTATGTTACGAATAGAACGCAATTCAACATTATGAAAAAGAAAATTTGAACAACAGAATGATGTCTGTTGGCAAGTATTATAGACATTTGCAAAATTGAGTCACTTTTGTTTTTGCCACGTTGACGTAGACAACACCTGTATGACAGGTAAATGCGAACAATAAGAAAATGAAGGAGACTTGTTTTGTAAAGAAAAAAGGTCATATTTAATGAGAATAACAATTATAACATATCGATATAAAATTGAACTGAAATATTTAAACTATGATTTATGATATTCAACACCTTTTTAATGTACCCAAAAAATGAGTACACACTTCTAGAATCCAATATCTCGATCGAGTTCAAAGATGGGTTATTGCAAAAAGAGAAGCTCTCTATCTTTCGATGACAGATATATCACTTCGAGGTTTTCTAGGCCGAAGAACTCGAAATCTCATTGATTGAGCAGTAACCAATAAAAATCAAGTTATAAGAAAAAGGGTTGTCCTAGGATAAATAAACGCGGAGAGTTGATATATGAGCTGTATTCGATCCCATATCCTTTCGGATGAGTAACAGTCAACAGAAATCGTGCCCATAAAACCACTTAAGAGGGAGCATTCGTAGATATTGGAATGCGTTTCAGTTGGAGGACTGTGTTCATTCGCTACAATCATATAAATGCTCAAATGAAAAGTTATTTTGTTCTTGATGATCTTCTATTAGCTAATTATAAGAACGTTGCAAGATATTTGATAAATAAATCATGTATCTTTAGTGAAAATATATATAAAAGCATATATTCTATGATATTTAGAATATCATGTAAATCAATAGACCTCGTTCTTTCTTTTACATTCAATATTATTTTTTTATATGTCACATAAATATACCACACCTTGATTTATATCCGGTTCAAATAAATAATTGAATTATTGTAGGCACGCACTGATTTTATTATAGAAGTCAGAAAAAAATTGAAGCAGATATTATTATGTAGAATTATTTATGGGAAAAATATGAAATCGTCGACGAATATATAATATTACTTGTTTAAATTCTTCGTTATAAACTGGTGATGGTAGAACAAAAATTAGAAATATTAATGTTGATGGTATGAATGAAAGAAAATAACCAGTCAGATAAAACCAAAATAGATGAGTTGATTTATCACATTTTAAAATAAATGAAACGATTAAATATGGTAATGTCAAAATTACAATAATCACAGGACTAATCAAAAGATGTTTATATTGTCGAATTTTAGCTATAAGATGTTCTTTGAAAGTACGATTTTGTTGGCAAGCTGTTCGTTGACGAGTAGTTATGATAATAATAGTAATAGCTGAAATAAAATTAATTATTAATGGACCTATATAATGAAACATAATTAATGTAAAACTATATATTTGTAGAAATGATGAATAATTGACGACACACCAGTTTCTTTCTTCAGTTTTATCAGTAAAAACATGAAGTTTAAGTGTTTGTGGAATATAAACAGCAAAATTGATCAAAATTACTATTGTAATAACATATTTAGCAATTTTTACGCTTTTCCGTTTATCAAAATTAATTCCATGTCGCACAGAAATTATTCTTTCTATAGCTACGCAAGTCTGAAGCCATTTATCTATATATAATATTATTTTTAGAAGTGGTTCAACGATTCGGCAATTTAAAAAAAGAATAGTTTGTAAACCACGTTGTTCTAAAATCCATTGATAAGAGAGATAAAGTAACCAAAACTTCAATGTAAATAATATCATAATTATTAATGAAGTAATTGATGCAGTAAAAAGATAAATTCCACAACCAACTTGTCGAGATTTTTTTCTTTGAAAAATTATTATTGACAAAATACAGTTAATGAGCCCTACAAGAAATATAATCATTGTAATAATAGCACTCACTTTAACTGTAATAGGTTGTTTAGATAATATAATATTACGTCTAAATTCATAACCTAAAATTTCATCTAATGTCGAACCAAGAGGTTTTGCATAAAATTGACATTCATTCCCGAAAAAACATTCAGGACATATACATATTCTTGTTGATGGACAAGTTGGATGATCTTGTACACATTTTGCTTCATTTGCACAATATTTTTTTAATGTACATTGAAAGTTTCTATCACGTTTAAATTCAATACAATTAGCATGATGTTCATTCGTACATAAACATAAATAAGCTTCATCAATAAAACAAGTTAGATCATGACGTATATGACAAAGTTTATGAAAAAATGCGATTCGTCGATATTGAGTCATTTTTAATATGGTCGAATTTAATAATCGTTCAACAGGAACGCATTCTTGTGACGAACGAATTGATGTTGAAAGATCGATTTGTGGTAATTGTTGAATAACAGCAAGATAAAATTTATTATTAACTTGAACAATAACCATATGATATACCATTGAAATATAAAAAGTAACACTATGTTGAAAGAGTGTTAATTTTTGTAGTTTAATTGTAGTAATTGGATTTGATTGATTTGAAAGTGTGAAGAAATAACCTACGACATAAGCTGGAATATCAATACCAATTAAAGAAACATTAAGTCTTGCTTTTAAATCTTGACAATGAAAACCAAAATATCGATCAGGACAAATACATGTATAATGACTATTAGATACGGTTACATCAGCTGGTACACATTTACCATTATTTTTACAAGCAGCAATTGGACATGTTGATGCAAATAAACATCGTGAACCAAATTTATTTAATGGACATACACATATTGATTGATTATATGTAATTCCCAAATGAAATGAATCAATTGAACATATTTGATGATTGATTGATATATTACAATGAATACCTGCCCATTTCGAATAACATCGACAAAAATATTTATTTTTATTTGAATATTTTATACATCTGCCATTCACGCATGTCATCAAACAATTGGATGAATTATCCACTGTCTGATTTGATAGAATTAATGAAATAGCCATTCGATTGATAGGTAAGAAAAGAAAATGAATAGGAAAATACCAACTTCCAACGTATGTTATTTGAGTTTTTTCAAATGCATCGATACGTAGACTATAACTATGAGAGATATTTTTTGGACGTTCTGGAAATAATAAATATCGATTTAATTTTATACTACAACTTTGCTTTGTTATATAGACAAATTGATCATAAGAATGAATATCTTGTCGTTGATCGATCTCATTAATTAACATAATAACAATAGCATAAGTAGTATGTCTATCGATTGAACTCAATTGTAATGTTAAACTAACTCGTTGATTTTGATATTGGCATAAATGACCATAGTAACTAGGTGGACATATACATGCATCATTAAAACTATCATTTTCACTTCGAAGATAAATAATAAGTCCACGATTACAATACCATGAACTGTTCTTAATTATAAATGAAGGGAAATTTATAAATGATGGTTGATCTAGTGGCCAATAAAAACTTTCATTAATAAAATTTTGTTCTAATGAAGGATAACTAGGTAATGTTTGAACAGAAAAATATTTAATTCGACGATTGTCTTGTTCACTTAGATCGCAAAGAACTTGTTCAACTTCATTTCGATTACGTATTAAATCATTGTTACAGTTAAATTGAAAGATATTACAAAATTTTCCTTCATCTTCACGACTTTTTGGACAATCTAGTTCGCCATCACATAATTGAGATGGTGATAAACATGCGTTATCAATTGAACAGCGAAAGCGTGGTGATACGTCAGTTGGAGGATAAGATCTTCGACATTGCTGTTGTTCGTCTGACGCTCCGAAGCAATCGACATCGCCATTGTTAACACGTTCCGAAGGTAAACAAAATACAGTATAATTAATACGATCTACACATGCTTGAGTTCCTGAATGGCATTTAACGTGACCACAGTTATGCTCATCTCGTCCATCTTTACATGCCCAATAACCATCACAACGTGAATACATATTATTACATAACCATATTTCACATCCTTCTTCATCATCATATTTTATATCATCATGATCACGATAATAGTATTCTAGGACACCATTACAAAAACGATCAAATGAAACGTCTCTATCTTCGCCATGCAATAAACAAACTTCTTCTTTCATAATAGGAGACCAACATGTATTAGTTTCACGACATCTGACGCGATATTTATCTTTAAGTTGACAACTATGTTCATACGTCTCGTCATCGAATTGAAAACAGTCTATTTGTCTATCCCTAATACGACTTGTAGAAATAATTTTCAATGAATTTTGACATTGATATAATGATGAATAAATTGTAGAATTTTTTGTTTTGTTTTCATAAGTAACATGAGGAATTAAACATGGACGAAAATGTTGTTCGATTGTTAATATTATTTCAATCCAAGATCCCATAGTATAGTTTCTTGTTAATTTTAATTCAGATACATTTAAACAAGTCAAATTTTCATGAATTAAGTTTGGTTTCATATAATGACATAGTTGTTGATCATAGCAAATATAATCAGGAAAAAAGAATTCATTTATACTTCTATTCAAATGAAATTTTTCATAGAATAAACGAACATGAGGAGAATAAATTGGTACGGTTGGAAATTGAAAAAATGAATTGCATTCTTCATGAATTGCATCAATTGAATTATTCATTAACCATATTTCGCATGACTTCCCATTAACGTCTGTGACTAGTTTAGTAAGACAGATCATAGTAATCCAACATTCATCTTTTAGATCACCTTTGCTTGTCATGGATTCTATCAATAATAAATGGCGGCCGTTCTCACATGCATAAAATGTTTCGACGCATTGACCATCACCGCAAGCAAATGTACCTCCATCTGGTCTACACGAATGTTCTTCGCAATGAAACGTCGGATCTTGAAAACAAAAGTCTTTATACATGAGATCTAATACTTCATCTGATCGATCAAGACAATCGGCATCACCGGCACCATCTTCCCAAAGTGCGCCTGATATGCACAATCCATTATGACATCGGTATTCATTTGCTTCGCATTTATTAATTTCCATATCAAAGCAGTTTTCTTCGTCAGAGCCTTCATCGAAACAATCGATAATTCCATTGCATACTTCACGCCAATCAAGACACCAAGGTTGTCCATTACGATGACATTCTAAAAGTATATAACAGGGTACTTTGATTATCGTATCGGATGATTCGAAATATGATAATCTTCCACGAAACGTTGCTTCAACAATCTGATTGAAAGATATCTGTTCATTAAATCCAAATGAATATTGACATTGGGAACCAAACCACGGTTCGGTACAATTATAGAATTCCTCATTTAGCGACGCATTTGACATACTTAAATAGAATTCATAACGTTCAGCGATATCAATCGAAACGGACCACGATAGAAGTTGTAATGAAGTGATATTGTTTAAACGTAATTGTTCGAAACTTAATTTTTGAGAAGACAGATCAATAGAATTTTCAAACAATCGTTCATGATAGTTCTTTGGACGAAAACAATATGGAATGACTTCATCAACTACATCTAATAATTCTTGATAAGCTGGTTTTTCATAATAAATATGATAATTTAAACAATCATATTGTAAAGAATCAATTTTTATTGTTTCTTTACTAGCATACATATTCAGTTGACAGTTGATAGTTGTCCATTGATATAAAAATATTAACAAAACTTGAAAAACAATTGTACCTTTTTCAATTGAATATACGTTCATTCTTAAATGTTTCTATGTTAACGTGTGTCAATTGTCACAGTAAACGCGAGTAAAATGATATTTATTAAATCGTTAACAAGAAAAAAAAATCTTTTTTTTTCCCATAAAAGAAACTGTAAATGGCTAAATACTATGATTGTTATACGTGAGCGATGGATTTTAGAGATAGCAAATAATTAACAAGAATGAACACACGTTCAAATAATTAATATGCGTGTGAAATGAGAAGGTGATAATTTCAAGGTAATCTCTATCTATCTATATATATATATAAAGAAGAATGTTTGTCTATCTGTTCTTTATCCATTCTGTCCTTGTAATAGATAGCGTCATCAAACTTTCTATGGGAAGGCCATGGCGGGGCTGGGTGAATTTTCACCCAGGTGGTTTTGTGATAGCTAACGTCCCCGAATTTTCCATGATAATTCTCCAGGTTCAATAGAAGGCGGAAAGGGTGTGGGTGTGGGCGTCGATGTGCATCTTCATTCATGGTACCGACGCTCACCCAACACGCCCTCACGCATGTTGTTCTATTTCACATATGTATGGCAGGATATGTTGTAGTAATAGATGAAAGATTTGAAGCACAATCCTCCTTGTATTTTCTGTCGTTTTCTAGCATATGCAGTTTTTGGTCTATAATGTTCGGAACCAACATCGGGTACTTTCGCTATTGAGTTAATAAATTCACAGAAAAGGTTTCTAGTTATATACTTTCTATAAATGGCTAAACATTTATCCCGAAGGTAAAATTATAGGTGCAGATCTATGTCTAATCTCTACTTATATCCAAATACACGCTAAGACATTCTTTCATTGAAAAAAATATCACAATACCTCTTTGGATTTTTGTTTGCAATTAAAATGAAATTAATTTGTAATTATAGTCCAACTACCTCAGATAGTGTACCAGTCTTATCAATGAGATTTTATAATAAAATAAATTCTTTTTCTATTTCTTCTACTACCAAGCAATTATTTTATTATTGTTGAGTCATTTAGTTTATATTTATAAAAGTAAGCAAGAAGACATTCATTTCTTCTACCAACTTCTATTCGAAAGCATGGCAATGGCAAATAATAAAACACAATGTTTCACATGCAACAAAGAAAAAATAACTTATCCTTGTGAAGGATGTTCACAACGATTTTGTTTAGTTCATTTAAACGAACATAAACAATTATTAAGTGATGAACTAAATCATATTATTAATAATTATGATCAATTCAAACAAACAATTAATGAACAAAAACAAAATCCACAAAATCATTCTTTAATAGAACAAATTAATCAATGGGAAAAGCATTCAATTGAAATAATTCAACAAAAAGCAAAAGAATGTAGAGAAACTGCCATTAAATATTCACAAAAATTTATTAGCAATATTGAAATGAAATTTCATGATTTAAGTGAAGAAATAAAACAACTTCATAAAGAAAATGACTTTAATGAAATTAATTTAAATTACTTAACAAATCAACTAAGAAATATTACAGAAGAACTAAATAATCCATTAAAGATTTCGATTCAACAATACTCACAAACATTTATTAATGATATTTCGATTATTTCATCAAAAAGTATGTTGTTTAGAAATAGTTTCTGAAAGAATAATTCTCATTTTTTATGAAATTGTGTTGAAAAACTATAAAAACAAAGAAAAGTGATGATGAAGATAAAAGAATGATAAGATATGAAAAAATATTACATGAAAAAAAACCTTCTTCAAAGATTCAAAAGATATGTTTGATTGATAAAAACAAAATTGAATTATTTTGAAATTTTTATTTAACAAAAAATAAGTTAACAAAATCTTTTCTCTTTTTTTCAATTTTTCTTTTCTTTTCCAAAAAATTTATTTGTACTTTCCAAAGAAAAAAATTCAAATAATTTATATTTTTTTCGATAAAATTCTTTACAAATTTAACAAAAACAATGAAATAAAATTTGTCTTTTCATTGAATATTTTTTCTGAATATCTCATTGGAAATTCACCTTTGATAATAACACAATATTTTCTTTTTTCTTCGATGAAGAACAACTTTTCTTCTTCTTCTTCTTCGCCTTTTTTTTCATCAAGATGTCATTTTGTTTTCATCCTTTTCTAGAACCAATAATCAACAAATGGAAACAAAATGCCATCACTGTAGCTGGTGGAAATGGAAAAGGACAACAATTAGATCAACTCAATCGGCCTGTTAGAATTTTTATTGATCAAAAGAAAAATATTTTTATTGCGGAGTATTCCAATCATCGTATTGTTGAATGGAAACGTAATGCAAAAGAAGGACAAGTCGTTGCAGGTGAAAATGGGCAAGGAAACCGAATGGATCAATTGAATCATCCAACAGATATGATTATTGATCAACAAAATCATTCGATCATCATTGCTGATTTTGAGAACAGACGAGTGATTCAATGGTTGAATCAAAACCAACAAATTCTCATTCACAACATTGACTGTCATGGTTTGGCAATGGATAAATATGGATTTCTTTATGTTTCTGATTATGTGAAGAATGAAGTGAGACGATGGAAAATGGGAGAATATGACAACGAAGGAATCGTAGTAGCAGATGGAAATGGCAATGGAAATCAACTTAATTGTTATACTTTTCTTTTTGTTGATGAAGAACAATCCGTTTATGTATCAGATAGAGACAATCATCGTGTGATGAAATGGAGAAAAGATGCAAAAGAAGGAAGAATTGTGGCTGGAGGAAATGAAAGAGGAGGAAATCTCAAGCAATTATCGTCATCTGCAGGAGTGATTGTTGATAATTTGGGTCAAGTCTATGTGGCAGATTTTGATAATCATCGAATAATGCGTTGGTGTGAAGGAAAAGAAGAAGGTGAAATTATTGTTGGTGGAAATGGTGAAGGAGATCAGTCAAATCAATTGAATGGTCCCACAGGTTTATGTTTTGATGATGAAGGAAATCTTTATGTTGCTGATTATTTGAATCACCGAATTGAAAAATTTGAAGTGGTCTTGTGAATGAGACTTTTGACTTTGAAAAAAAAAAAGAATTGTTTTTATAAGAAAAAATGAAAACAAATCTTTTTGATTTTTTCTTCAAAATTGAATTTAATTCCAGGATTTTTATTATAAAATTGAAAAAATAAATGTTAAATTCTTCATCTTTTGTTGATTTTTGCCGAATTTTATACAAGAAAAGAAACACATTTTATGAAAATTTTGATAATAAAAGCTGAACTGAAAAATGATTTATCAAAATGAAATCAATGAAAAGAAATTTTATTTGAAATTTCAAAAATAAACCAATGAACGTTTTCTTTTAAACGAAAATAAAAAAAAGAATGATAGAAGAAAAATGAACAAGAGACTGGAATAAAATCAAAAAATAATAAAAGTTTTATAAATCATATAAAATTCAAATTTGATATTTAATTTCAAAGATTTTTGACCAGATAAAATTGTTTTTATCTGAGTTTTTAAATAAAACTTCCAAAAATGTTTGTTTTATTTTTTTATTTGAAAATACTAAAATATTTTTTAGACAAATTATTGTAGAGATAACTATTTTATATGAATATATTGAATTATTGCTAAACTGAATTATTTTTATGAGGAAATTCAAATTTTAATGTTTTCAATGATTATTTATTAATATATGCCCTATTATTAATTACTATTTTAATTCAATAAATGTTTTTTTTAATGAGTAATGAAAAAATTATGTTATGCCAAGCTTTATCGAAATTTTGGCTATTTCTGCTGCGAAATACATGAAATTACTAGCAGAAGCTTCTTCGGAGAGGAAGGGGATTATTCAATATAAATGTATAAAAAGATTTAAATAAATCAAGATGAGTTTTTTTATTCAAGTGAAGAATAATACAATATGCAGATATTTAAATACTCAAGATCAGTTTTTAGGAATTTGATTATTTATTTTATTATTTATAGTTTTCTGTATTGAAAATTTCGTGCAAATAAAATAGTTTCTCATATCAGATATTGAAAAACTTATAGAATATATACACGAATGCATTGGCTAACCTATCTATAATGAAAATACTGACTTATATCTAAATGTGTGAGTAGAAATATACATTTCTTTTCTATAGAATGAGTTTCCAATAAAAATAATCATGAACGCGTGTTTTATTTTTTGTTATCTGTGAATATGACGTAGTTATTATGATGCTTCGAATGGCTGGATTTACTAATATTATAGATGAGTTTTTAGATTCACTAATCAGACTGTTAACTAGCTGACTGCTGATAGAAGGATCAAATCATTATCTTAATAAAAAAACAAAAATGACTCTCAATTTAACTCAATTCATTGCTCTTTGATTTTATGTTTGAGTTATTTCGGACATATTTTATCGTATATTTTAATTTATAATAGAAACTTCCAACAATGCCTTCTACTCGTTTCATATCATATCAACATCAAAGAACAAAAGAACATGAATTATATTGTTATCAGTCTATTCGATACTATCCACGTGAAGATTAAGATTTATATAGTAGTATTTTATTCTAGTAGATATATATTTGTTTATCGATCATACAAGTTACTAACTAGCACATATTCAACAATTTTTTTCATTGATTAAACTAAGCAAATATGATAAGTATATCTGTCATTAACTACTAAATTATTTTCTTTCATTTCAATACGTTATTCGTTGTTTTTATTAATCATCAAATAAAACATTATGCAAGTATGTTTTTTAAAAATTGAGTAAAATATTTATATTAATAATATTGGATAGATCAATTTTGTTGATTGAAACATTTACACCTCCATTCACCTGCAAGTTTACGGCAGTAGTCAGTATGATAGTCTAAGCGTCTGCAGTGTTGTCTGCAATCTGTTTTGAAAAAAATAATACCTACGCAAAGAAAAAATCAACTTGCATTTTTAATTTTGTCGAAAAATGCTTTGTCTTGATTCTCAATAGATGATAAGACATATAACAAGTTAAAATGATCTGATTATATATGATCTATTTATTAAATTTAATTTCAGTACAAAAACCTAGTGAACAAATTAATTAAATGAACTAGATCGTATGATATCTTGATCAATGAATTTCAAACAAAATACTATTTTCAAGCTTATATTTATTAAGATTATGAATTTTTTTTTTATACACAATCAAAACAATGCCATTCAGCTGAAACATATATTTTATTTCCGATAAAACACATCGTATAGCATATGATTTAGTAAACAGAGTTTGAATTCTATTGTACATGATTATATATAAATAAAGACGAATACGATGTTTTAATCATAACAGTGATATGATAAAGACACATATCAAGAAAGTCGAAAAATTCAAGTCTATCATCAATCATGTATATTTACAAAATGATCTATTAATTATCAAGGCTAAATTTCATATTTTATACCTTTTTAATAATTCTTTGTTCAAAGTGAATTGCAATAAAAATATTCAATTTATTGTTCTATCATATAGCTATGAAATGATATTGAATCTGTTTTAGAGAGACAACGTTGTACACTAGTACTATAAACTAATTTTGCACTGCTGTAATATTAAAAATATTATCATATTACCAACAAAAGCACACGATAGTTTTACACTTAGTTTTACAATGTTCTTCCTACTTGAAAATAAGTAATCGGCCATTCCATGTGTGACGGAATCACGCTTTTTCACTTTGTGTTTTCAATATCTCAACAAAACGAAATGGAATGAGGCTAATATTTTCAGAATATATGGGCCCCTAGTGGCTCTACATACTTTGAAAGTTTCATCAGATTCGAAGGTTCCGTTCATAGTTTTATGATTAAAATACAGCCCGTGA